>SNQJ01S0063372.1:0-11450 GCA_010110895.2 Picea sitchensis
TTAATCATTGCACAACCATTTACGTGTTGGCTAGGATAATTGTTAAGTCTTTCATGCATGTAGTATAGTGAATAGGATAACTTCAAATTCTTCCCTTTTGCAATTGTTTCTTATTTCTTTCCCATTGTTCGCATATAGTATAGTAAAAAACGTAGCATTGGATTCCTTTTCTTTGCACTAATAGTATTTTTTCCTTTCTCGAAAACTATCTTTCATATAGTTTCACTAATGTGTTTTTTGTGCAGGTGTGATAAGAACAAATGACATTAATGAATAACATAGGATGTAGTAACATGAAGAATCATTATTTCAAAATCTCAACTCATACCAACAACAACAATTTCTCATCAACCATGTAAATAGTGTCACACATCATCACAACATAAAAAATGAGAAGATCTAATATTCAATAGAAAGGGGGTCCCACCTACTAGTATTATTTAGTTTTATAATAATAGGCTTTAGCAACACTTTGCGGGCGAATCTACATTGACGTTTTCAATCATCAACAATCCCCTCCTGGATCTTCTCCACCCTCTTCAAGAGGGGAATCCTTTGACGAAGTCAGTTCTTTGTTTGAGTAATATTGAAATTCACTCCCACCAACTCCCATGTCTAACCAAAACAATCTCTCCATACCTTGACTCAATCAAGATGTTGTGGTAGTACCCAGACCTCAACATCCATTACTCAAACATCCTAAGAAGTAGTTACCCAAATTTGACCCCAATTTGAAGCAATTAGCTGAGGATCATATCAAGAAATTCATGTTAGTTGTTAGGCTCCGAAATGGCGAACACGAGGATGTCGTGTGCAAGCTATTCCCTTACACTTTTGAGGGAAATGCTTCCACATGGTATTTTTCACAACAACCCCAAACTATCGCTTCTTGGGATAAGTTTGAGACATTTTTCCTAGAAAAGTTCATAGATGATAAATCTCTAGAAGTTTTGGTAATGGAACTGTCCAACATAAAAATGAACCCTAAAGATAAATTCAAGGATTTCAATCATATATTCCTTATTCTTAAAAATAAAATCTCTACAGAATCAATGCCTATTGAAAACTTGATTGTTGCATACTATGCTAAATCCCTACATCATAATATAGTTATATGGGTTAAGAGGCCTAAGAAAAACACGTTACTAGAATCTTTTCAGGAGGCAGTCCTTATTGAAAAAGACATTCATAGTTTAAAGGTTAATGTAAATGTGGAAGTTGAATCAACCTTCTCTTCGAAAAAGAAAATAGAAATCCTTACCAGACCTTCCCAAAATAAATAAGAAACTTTAGACTTGGAAGGTTTACATAAAGCCTTTCAGAAGTTATCTAATCAAGTCATAGACTTGAAAATATCTACTGAATAAGCGTCTTCAAGTAAAGGAAACTTTAGAACACATTTTAGGAAACCTTTTCCTCCAAATAGACCAAATCTGACCATAGAAGATCTGAATTTTGAAGGGTTACAGTATGCTTTACAAGCAATATTGGAGGCGAATGATAGTATTTTTTATGTACCACATGGAAATCAAAATGACACAGGTGAAGACGAAACACCTAATGAGAAGGAATCATCTCCACCAGTCTTCAGACATCTTTCTGACAGTGTTTTCCAAGCCAATTTAAAAAATGTCCATAAAACCCAACACCCATATAACACTAGAATCAAGGTGCAAAACACATCCTCACMTGAGACAAGTAAGAATACAGTATCCAAACAACCAAAACAGATTGAAACAACATGAAACCCTGTTGCCCTAGATTTATAATATGATTTGGTTTAAGATCTWTAAAAAATGAAGGCAAATATATCGATTTTTGAACTGCTTAAATTCCCTCTTATCCTAYAGAAAATGYTGCAAAKTATAGTTGATAATAGTAAAAAGAATGATCCTTTAAATAAAAAATCAGCAGAAAATAGCATAAATAAAACAAAAGATGTTGTGAGTAAAAGGTCACCCAGAGATCAGAATAAAAGGGACACATCAGAGAAGACTGTAGGGAATTTAGATAAAATTATTTCAGGTACAACAGTAAAAAATCAGCAGAGTTTGGCTCCCACACCACGCAAAATGTACCACCATTCTTGTTAACTTTCGAATTTTTCACATTGTACAGTCTACAGAAGGACTAAAGCCACAATAAAAAAGGAACTGAATAAATTATTAACTACCAAGATCATTTTTTTCGGTTCGACATACCCAATGGGTATCAAACTTGGTCCTGGTAAGAAAAACGAACGGCGAAATTAGGCTCTATGTTGATTTTCGTAATTTAAACCAAGCCTCTGATAAAGACAACTATCATGTTCTTCCAATGGAACAAATTTTGCAACAAGTATCTGGTTCTGAAAGGCTATCTTTATTAGATGGATTTTCAAGATATAACCAAGTCCTTATGTCTGCATCAAATCAGTTGAAAACCACTTTCCGCACCCCATGGGGCACCTATGCCTATCGAAAAATGCCTTTCGGACTGATTAATGTCGAAGCCACTTTACAAAGGGAAATGGACATTTTTTTTCATGGCCTTATCAACCAATCCATTGTTTTCTACCTAGATGATGTCACTATATTTTCAAAGAATAAAAAAGACCATTTGTCACATCTTAGGGTTGTACTAGAACGTTGTCGTAAGTTTCATATTTCACTGAATCCTAAAAAGTCATTTTTTGCAGTAGAACAAGGAAGATTACTTGGATTTATAGTTTCAAAGGATGGATGTAATGTTCCTGACTTGGATAGTCTAGGAAACGTTGCTAATGTGTGTGTAGGATTAATCGTTTACAACATATAAATGATCATACAAATAACAAATGTGACAAAGGACTGCAAAGTTTATATTATGATATCTTTGTGGATTACAAAATGGTTGAATGTGGATGAATAAAATGACAATAATCGACTAGATCAATAGACAAAGTATCTTAGCTGGAATACAAATAAGCAAATAAAATATAATACCTGGAATATGGGAGCACTACAGAATCAATGGATGCGTTGGGACTATGGCAGCTCTTACGGTAATTGTTGGAAGTCTGGAAAGTTCGCCCTGGGAGATTCACTTCTTGGAATGGCCTGGAAAATATCCTAAATGATGTGCCCTTCTCTAGTCCTCAGTACTGGTAACTGTTGGACCCTTCTGCTGGTGATTTTGGACCCCAGATGGATCCCCCTGGGGGAATGCGCCCCTCTTTCTCTGGAAAAATGTGGCCTAGAGATTCCACCATTGGAATCGGATGAGATGTGTCTCAAAATGATTGTCTTGGTCTACTGGGAAATGGGTCGGAAGGGTTTCCCTGAATATGTCTTGATGCTCGCTCTGGAACCCCAAATGTATCTGCCAAAAGTGTCGAACGTCCAAGTCTGGAAAATGCGCCCTANAATGGATGCGTTGGGACTATGGCAGCTCTTACGGTAATTGTTGGAAGTCTGGAAAGTTCGCCCTGGGAGATTCACTTCTTGGAATGGCCTGGAAAATATCCTAAATGATGTGCCCTTCTCTAGTCCTCAGTACTGGTAACTGTCGGACCTTTCTGCTGGTGATTTTGGACCCCAGATGGATCCCCCTGGGGGAATGCGCCCCTCTTTCTCTGGAAAAATGTGGCCTAGAGATTCCACCATTGGAATCGGATGAGATGTGTCTCAAAATGATTTTCTTGGTCTACTGGGAAATGGGTCGGAAGGGTTTCCCTGAATATGTCTTGATGCTCGCTCTGGAACCCCAAATGTATCTGCCAAAAGTGTCGAATGTCCAAGTCTGGAAAATGCGACCTAGTTGATTCCTCCATCAGAATCTGATGAGGAACTAGGAAAAATATGTGCCTTGCCTTCCTCTCAAATGGGTCGGAGGGAAATCTCGAAATTCTCCCTTGATGGGATAAGTCCACTAAAAACCCTCTCAGAAGTTGCGCCCTCACTCTGGATGAATGCGCCCTTGCTATTGAACACTATGTAACTACTGCTAAAGAATGATGGAAGACCTAAATGATCTCCCTGTTGACTAGGGTGTGTCTCTCAACACTGAAATCATCCAACTGGTGTCTTCCTCTTGGAATCCACTGAACTATCTCTCTTGAGATGTGCCTCTCCTCCTCAATGACAAGTCATAATCTGCATAATAATTAATTAGGTCGTTGACCCTTCCTTTATAGATTTCCAAAACTCTAAATCATGTTGAAACCCTAATTCACTGTTGACTTCCAAAACCCTAAATCATTGTTGAAACCCTAATTCACTGTTGACTTCTATTTTTAGCTCATAATGACTTAAAAGCACTTTTAACCCTTTTTAGCTCAATGTCACTTTTCAAATATAACACCTATGACTGGAGTGACCTCTAGTAACCCTATTTACCCCTCTTTGGCCCTGGATATAGTCTAAAGGGGTGGTTTAGACCATTAATCCTCCTCTCTAGAGATCTTATTTGGAAAGGGACATTAAAATGGAATGATAATAGACCCCAAACGAACTCAATCTATTTCCAAACTTCCTCTACCATCTTCTAAAAAAGAGATGCAATCCTTTATGGGTAAAATAAATTTCATCAAATGTTTTGTTCCAAGTTTTCCTGAAATGGTTAGGCCTCTACAAAACCTAGTTAAAAAGGATGTTCTTTACAAGTGGGGACCACAAGAAAACCTGGCTTTTAATTATATTAGAAAATCTATAATTGAAGCTCCCTCTATGATGAGTCTTGATTTCTCCAAAGACTTCACGCATTACACTTTTTCCTCAGACAGATCGTATGTTGTTGTGCTTACTCAAAAAAATGTTGCAAACAATGAAATACCTATTTCATTTATGAGCTCTTCTTTTAAAGGAGAAGAATTAAATTATCCCACAGTAGATCAACAAGTATACGTTGTCTTCAAGGCAGTGAAACATTTCAAACCTTGCCTTTTGAAATCTAGGATAAAAGTCATTGTTCCTTACCCTATTGTTGGAAATATGTTAGTTCAAAAGGAACTTGGGCAGAAAAGGGAAAATTGGATGACCTCCCTTCAAGAGTATGATCTCGAAATCATACCCTTACAAATTGTTAGAGGTCAAGGCCTTTTCAAATTAGTGGTTGATTCAGTTGAAATACCATAAAATCAAACAACAACAGCAGCTGAAAATATACATAATGAAACACAAATTTTTTGTACACAAACTATGCCTAATTCATGGTATAATGATATCAGATTTTATTTACTTCATGGAACTACTCTTCGAAATCTTGATCCAAAAAATAGAAGAGCACTAAGTCTTAGATCTTCATCTTTTCAATTGATTAACAATGTATTGTTTCGAAAGAATTTTGATGGTGTATTTTTGTGCTGCCTAGAAAAGGAAGAATCTGAAAAGGTATTAGCTTAGTTACATTCCAGTGATGTCGGGGTGATTTTGGTGGAGACATGACCRGCCACAAAATACTTAGGGMTGGTTACTATTGGCCCACTTTATTTAAATATGCTCATGCTTTTCTTCACAAATATATAATCTATGAAAAAACTACAGGGCGGGTCAAGAAGGATGCATTTCCTTTGCAACCTGTTACAGTAGATACACTGTTTCAATAGTGGGGCCTAGATATCAGAGGACCAATTAAACCACCTTCCTCACAACAACACACATATATTCTCATGACAATGGATTACTTTACGATATGGTCTAAATCTTTACCATTAAGGGTAGTAAACACGAATCAGGTAATTTCATTCTTAAACTCTCATATTGTCACTCGTTTTCGAATACCTAAATGTTTAGTTTTCGACAATGCTTCTTATTTTTATTCCTTGGATACGAATGTTTTTTTCTTTGGAAAAATGGATTAAGATAAAATAATCCGCCAGTTATTATCCCCAAGGAAATGGCTTGGTTTATTCAACAAACAAAAATCTGATCAAAATAATAAAAAGAACAATGTCGAAAAATCATAAAAATTGGCACAATGCATTATATAACGCACTTTGGGCTGGTAGGATCACTCCAAAATCTTCCATCATTAATTCTCCTTTCTTCCTCATTTACAGAAGAGAGTCTATCCTCCCTCCCCACGTCTTTCTCCCCTCATTGCAATTATCTCAGAAAGTTCAGAAGGAAGAATGTCCCCCTTTAGAGAATTGGATAAACGCTTTACTAAAATTGGAAGAAGTTAAGACACAAGCAAAACAGAAATTGGACCAGCACCAACAAATTGATAAAAACTGGTTTGATACAAGTTTGTCCTCAGATGAAAAATTTAATGTAGGGGATTTGGTCCTCAAATGGGACAAATCACACAAGGATAAAGGAGAACACACTAAGTTTCAAAACCTGTGGCTGGGGCATTTTGTCATTTCAGAAAAAATTGGGTCCTAGCTCTTTTCATTTGCAAAACTTAGAGGGACAACCAAACACTTTTCCTTTGAATGGTCAGACTCTCAAGAAATACTTCACCTGAGAAAAATCATACCTTCCCCCTGTAAATATCCCTAGATTTTTATCCTTTTATGTTTGTTTTATGATTGATTATTCTCTTTTGATGCTTTCTTTGTTTTCTTAAAAGTTTGTTCATTATTCTCTATTTTATTATATATTTTGTTTCATGATGTATGGTATGGCACAAGTTTGATGCATGGACAGGTCCAAGGATCGTCATTAAAAGAGAAGTTGATCTATGATCTGGTTGAGCAGTAGTAATTGCATGTTGATCATATTGCAGAGGAGATAGGGGGAGACATACCCATATGGGGAGTCATTCTTCTTCCCATGATTCTAGGAGGAGATATTTATCAGATGCATACCTACAAAAAATCCCTATATTTGAAGAAAGAGCACATAGGGATAGTTCCAGTGGGAGAAATGGTCACATGGGGAGTATGAGAAATGTATCTTCAACATTGCATCAGAGTGATATCCCTTGTTCAAAAGGGGAGATATTATTTAGAGGAAGATAAAAGGCATTCAGACAGGGGGAGCATCCATAAGGAGAGTTCAAGCAGGGGGAGCAACCCCAAGAGGAAAATGGCCCTTTTCCATTGATGTCAAAGAGGGAGAGATGGTCACATTTATGTGATTGATGTTTAGAAATGGGGAGAGATAGACATATTGATATGATTGATTACTATTGATGTAGAGCATGCCCTGTCTACATGTTGACATCAATGATTGGTGTTGGCATCAATGTTGGTATTGCCATCAATGCCAAAGGGGGAGATTGTTGGATCATATTGTCATTGATGCCAATGGTTTGATTGTGGTTTGATTGATTGATGTCATTGATTGATGTCAAGTGATCGCTTGATTGATTGATTGATGTCATTGATTGATGTCAAGTGATCGCTTGATTGATTGATGATTTATGAACAATGTATATGTATTTTCCTTGATGAGAATGATAGATGTCAAGTGGAAACCAATCGATGAAGATGGATCAATGAGTTGTCATTGATGTGATGCATAGTTTGTTTGATGTAAAGATGACTCATTATTTTCTTGTCATGGTTGATAAGAAGTACAAATGGATGAACTCCAAAGTGGTCCCCTTATGGTGAAATCCCTCATGAGAAGATGCTTTGTGGTTGAGTTGTGGTTGAGAAAACCCATGCTTGTATGTGGAATAATGATATGAATATCAGTGATTTTGTTGGTGAAAATATCCTAGATGGATAGTTCTTGTCATGTCATTTCCGGTGGTATGTGGAATGTCACATAACTCCTCATGGTTTGAGAGTTATGGCCCTACGAAGTTGAAGGACCCCTATATGATGGCTTAAAGCCCCATAAGGTCAAAGAAATCAAAGTTCTTGAGAAGAAGAAATTATTATTTAAAGTGAAGTGAAAAAATAAAGAATGATTATTTAAATATTAAAGTAAAGTGACAATATCGAGGGGGAATATTTAAATGATAAAGTAATGCATAACTTTCTATTTATGGAAAGTGGTTAACCCTAAAATGAGGAAAATAGGTTAATTGACCTAGAAATGGGTTACGTGACCTAGAAATGGGTTAAGTGACCTAGATGTGGGTTAAGGGACCTAGAATATGAAGATTATAAATAAAAGGCTAGGGTCTCTTGTGAAAGTACACTTTGTGAAGATCTCTTGAGCGTGATTGAAGATCTATTCTGAGAGAGAGATTGTCTAGAGGATCTCATGAGCACATCAAAGTCTTATAAAGTCTGAGGTCATGATGGCAGAAGTCTCAGAAGTTCAGAAACCCTAGTTTTTGAGGTATATGTGGGTTGCCTTGAGCCAGGGCGTGTACATACGTGGGCTAAATGAGGACAGGGAATGTACAGTGGATGAGGTCTTGAAGATCTGTGGTTGAGCTAATGATAGGCTCTTGGATGATGAAGTAGGTTCCAGATCTGCATTCTATGGGCTCAGATCTTCCATAAAAACTCTGGTATGGTTGCATTATTTTTCTTGATGGATTCTCTTGTTTGTTGTGAGGTGAATGCTTGAGACATTCTTGGTATGGTTGTTGTGATGTGGTATGTGTTGGTTGATGGAGTGATCAACACTCTTATGATTCAATACTGATATGATGGCTATAGTATATTGGTTGTTTATACATGATTGAGTAGCATTCATATTGTATGGTTGAGAAGTACGAGTAAGCTATTGGAGGGCTTGGATGTGTTGTGACTGACTGTGGGTTACACTGGATAGCGAAAGACAGAAGAGAATGTGATTGTTGGTTGCAGAGGATCTGAGCATGTGAAGCAAAGAAAAACCCTAGTTGCTCAGAAGTATATGCATGCTTCATTATAGACTGGACACGTACATACACGTGTTGTAGTGATCCAGGGCACGTACTCACGTGGGTTGCACTACTGATAGGTCACGTACCTATGACAGATTGATATCTGTGGAGGATTGTTGCCTCATCTCAGTTAGGGTTGAGGATGTAAGTTGGTGTTGAGGATAGAGCTGGTGCTCTTGTAGAGTTGTACTCTATTCAGTTGTAGCTGATAAACCCAAGGATTGTAGTCTATAATAAAAAAAAAATTGTACATGCATCTTGTGTTCTTTATGTTCCTTGTGGTGATGACTTGTTGATGGTATATTGTTGATATATGTTCACATCTAGCTGGTTATAAATGACAGCAATGAGTAATGAGTAAATGTAATACTAACTAATGAGTTATGTGTAAGAGGGAAGTTTTTGAAAAAGAGCCCCACACTCATTCACCCCCCCTCCCCCTAAGTGTGGTAGGTGTTTCCAACAAAAAACACTTGATTTCCATACCTTCATTAAGGTAATAATTTTAGTATACATTTATATATATTGGCCTTGTACATTTTTTTTTTTTTTTCTTGTCTACTTTGGTTGAAACAAATAACGGTTCATTTTTTTGTTACAATATGTTCTACCTCTATCTCTGCCAAACGAATTTAATAACAGCGTCAAACAAGTTATATATGATGTTGGAAAATACATGAGGTAAGTAGTTGTGATTTATATGCAAAATGTTCTTTCAAATTATTGTTGTACTTAATGACACATATTTTACTTGTAATGTAATATATTATATTATGTTATGTTGAAACATGTTATTTTCTTGTGTCATGATCTCATGTAGATGGTTGTCATTGAAAGAAATCCATGAATATTATATAAAGTATTGGAAGAGAAATTCCTCGTCTAATGTGTGAAATGAAAAAGTATATACCTCCAACATTTTTCAATGCACAAGAACACTACCTCATACATCTAGTTGAGGAGATTGAAATTTGTGGACCTGTTCACACAAGGTCAATGTGGATGGTGGAGAGACACTTGAAATCATTGAAGGCATTGGTTAGACAAAGAGAAAGTCCTAAGGGTTCTATGGTGGAGGGATATATGGCATATCAATCCATGGTGTATATTAGTCAGTATCTTCCTAAATTAGCAGCGCCAACTATGTATGCAGTGGATCGCATTTGGGATGTGAACTCCATCAAAAAATTTGAAGATTAGGAGCATCTGTTGGGGCAAGGTAGAATGAAAAAAATGAGAGGTAATATATTAATAATTGTGAAAAATTATATTAATAATACATATAAAGTTTCGGTTTTTGTGTATATGATCATACTCATTAATATATTAATATAATTTATTTCATAAATTATTAATATTTATAATTACCTGTATATTGGACACTATAAATAATATTTAATATTGGTGAATTATGATTTTTTGATTCAGTTTCTCAAGAGTGGGATGCACTGCATTTATACTTTGGAAATAATCTTGACTGGATGAATGTATGGATTGAAAGATGTAAACAACATAATGGAGGTAGGTTATCATGGCAATGACTGTCTAAATTGGTTAGAAAAGCTCGTTGTAATGGAGATGTCAATGTTACACAGAGGGAAATTGATTTAGCATATGGTTTGAAAGAGGGACAGGTAAGAAAATTCACCCATTTTATTCAGTTATTTTATACTATATTAATGTGACTACATGTGTACTGCATTTTTCATATACTTTCGAAGTTATATAAATACATGTTAATTTATTAATTGACAATGCATCTTTTACATATCTGACATATTGTAGTTGAAACACCATAAGGCTATGTGGTGCAATGGTCGTAAATTTCGCATCAAACAATTGGATGAAACTAGGAAAACTTATGATAGTGGGATAACTGCAGTATTCCAGGTCACTAATGTTTTCTCTAAGAGTGACATACATCCTTGAGAATATGAAAATAGATACTATGGGTATTAAAACGATATAGTTGAGTATGACTTTAATTCCTTCAAATTAGTTATGTTCGATGTCAAATGGTATAGGTTACGAATGCATGAACGCGATGAGGAAAGAACTGTTATTCAACATACCAATGGATTTCCAATGATTAAAACAACGGTGTTTGAAAGAGGACATGATCACTATGTTTTTCCAAGCCAATGTGAACAGGTCTTTTACTCAAATGTTCCAGGTGAAAGGGATTGGTCATTTCTTGTTAGATATAATCCAAGAGGAAGGTCAATTAAGTATACTCATTTACAGGATGAAGATGATATTGAAGATCAAGAAGATGATTCGATAGATCAGACAGAGCCAGAAGATCATGGAGGGTCGACAGATGAAGAAGACGAAGAAGATCATGATCCAGGCATAGGATACAATATTGCAATTCTTGATGATGATGTCGATGAAAAAATGCTCGAAAATGACATTGATGACCATGATGATATTATCAATCCTTTCAACATCGTTTCTGAACCAGTTGATGATACAGATGTCGAGTTCGATGAAGAAGATCAAGATTCAGAATAAGGATGATTACATGGATGTTGAGGTTGGATTACGTACGTGACTATATAATATTTTATTTTTTATGAATTATTCTCTTAAAATAATTTACTTATAATGTCATGGGTTAATTACATGTTTTTAAGTTTTATGCGACATTTTTATATCCTATGTTACATGTTTAATTATTATGTGAAACCTGAAAATAGTTTCCAATATACTAAAGT
>SNQJ01S0063372.1:13687-30711 GCA_010110895.2 Picea sitchensis
CATCAACTCTATGTTATGAGAAGCAAGTAAAACCAATCAAATGTGCACTGTAAATAACTTGAATCCATGGGCACTGTCTGGACGGTTTTGAAGGGTTGGATAAAGTTGCAATGGCATCAGTTGCCCTTCCTCTTGAATGACTATCTGGATTTGTTGATACAACCCGGGGGGTAGTTATCCATAAATATGGTCATCAAGTTCACCGTTGTCTCTATCTGCATCTGGAAAACCCTCATTTCCTCCCTGTTGTTGAAGGCATTTCTCTAAAGAATGAATTTTATAAGGAGGATCTCCTCCCCAAAGAAAAGCAGGAAATTATTCCACAAGTCCACAGGCAACCATCGGGCGAAGCTCAGCTGTCCTTATCACATAGGTCACCATAAGTGTTGAAAGGTTGTCCTTGTGCGTCTCAGAAGCTTTCCTTATCTCCTCAATATTAATATTTCCTTTAGCATCTGTGCCAATAGAAACAATTTTCATGCCACACATAGGAGCATTTGCAGAAGTGCAAGATGATCACTAGAAGCATTGCTTACATAGGTGAATGTTAGGATCAGATCCCCATACCGGAGAAAGAGAACATTGCATACGAACATGCAGCAGTTGATGGGCACCATTATTATGAACGTCGGGTTGATTCCACCACCTCTTCCACCAGACGAGAAAGAAACTGATACATCTTCTCTTTGATTTGAAATTCTCCCATTGAAGACATGTCTCAATTAACCGAGCATTCATAACAGTGGATCTGCATGCCCTTGTGGAAAACTCGTAGCCCATTCCAATCGCAATCTCTTGATTTCGTTAGAAATACACTAAAAAATTACTAGTTGTGTCATTCGCAGTGCCAAGATGGGCCGGATACGGAGATTTTTCCGAAGAACTTCTCCCTAATATTCTCATCGCACATTCATTGTTGAATTGGATTCTACCGCGACTGCAACTACGACTCCTATCACACATAACACATCTGAGCCAAATGTCTACCGCTTCCAAGACATAGGCGACGTTGATATCTCTGTGTCTCTCGATGATAATACATATTCCCTTCATACATGTCGTGTATATAACCTCCTCACCCATCTTTATCCCTTGCGAACTGGACAATGATATATCTTTGATGAAATATCACACCATTTAGCGATTCAAGGGCTTCCACAGCATCCTCTACATTTTTGTAACGAACAATTGGGATATCGTTTTCGATTTTTGGGGAGTGCAACAACCTAATTTTAGATATAGCATGAAGGCTGACAGTCTGGAGATAATACCGCCAATGAAAATCATTGTTGATTGCCAAACATAAAACTGATAGATAAACACCAATTACATCACGCAACCACCTTCAAAATCTATACGTGTTGGCTTGGAATTATAGACGCAGGCTTCTTCAGATATAAATGGGATTTGCAACCTCCAACAGAAGAAAATATCTGAATGTGGTTGAACAAGGAGATAAACAATATAGAACCAGATCTTATGTTGAGAATCTGGGATATGAAAAACAAAATGGATCTTCTTACCTCATCGATCCCTCTCGTCATGTACTTACCTGCACGTTCCTTTAGTCAGTTATTTCAGCAAGGTTGTTGGAGCATGCACCTTCATCTCGTCTAGATCTACCATTCGATCTGCATACCAATCGCTAGATAGGAGCATTCAGACCCGACCATATATTTCCCAGCATCTTCAATGTGTACCATGCAATTGCATTTGATCGAGTTTAAGCAGCAACTCCAATTCTGTGTGTGGATTCAGTTGAACGAACAGCTCCAATTCCAGTTGTGGATTCATTTGGGCAGGTGAATGCTGCATATTTTCTTCAGTATTGTTTTCTTCATTTTAATTATAGCACAAGAGTAATATGGAAGTAGATTTTCATGCACAGATAAACAATTTCATTCTGATCAGATAAATTAGAGTCCCGTTCTAGTGAAGGCTAGTTGAAACCGAGTTAGTGATTGACTGCCTTCATCTTTTATTCCCTAATGAGGACATGATGGTCAGAAAAATAGAACCTTAGATCTGCCTTTGTCCTGTGCATTTAGAATTTATGATATATTGTTTTGTTTGTAGGGTTATTTCCAGGCATCTACGGGATAAGGGTCCAAAGCAAAAACATGGCGCACAAACCAAAAATAAACCAAGCTGAAGTCTAAATTGAGAAGAGTGTGGTTATGAAGTTGTTTCAACTGTTGTTTCAACTTGGATTTTCTGCACAACTCTTATATTGTATGAATTGCAGACCTTATTTTTTTTAATGTACTTATTGTTTTATTGTTTTTCTTTACAAATGGAGGATACACAACTTTTCATTTATTTCTTCTATTATGTTTTTAAAGTAAAAAAATAAAATAAAAACTATTTTACAAGCTTATTAAAAATCTTTGAGCAAATGGAAGACGAAAAAAATAGATTAGGCAAAATTTTTGTTTCGTCAATTAATTGATATTCCTGAAATTAACCAATCAATCGTCCTACTTTCTAATCCTTGTGATCACACAAAGTGCGGAGGAGAGCATACTTATTCTAGCAAAAATAAAAAACTTGAAAATAAAAGCCTACCTACACTACGCTAATTAGAAATGAGAGAGTAGTTACGTATAATCAAACAACCAATGTAGCCATGCATGCAACAGTAATAAAAGTATGTTATCTTTCAATTTCACAATTGACAGTCGAGAATATGTATGGGCGTGCGAAATTAGTTGCTAAAGTTCTAAATTAACAAAATAAAAAGGAAAACTAAGTGGAACTAACCTAGTACTTTCTTGAAACCAGCGTTCGATCAGGCTTTTGTAGGTGTAATTTGTCTTACTCAGATCATGTTGCATCTCCTCTCTATCCTCCTCAACCTCTTGCATGCCTAATGGTTCTTCATTAAATATGCAAGGTTCTTCATATGTCTATTCTTCGTTTTCCTTAGGAGGAGTGAATAAGATTTTGGTTGTTGTCAAGATCTCCTCTTCCAGAGAAGAGGAGACCCCGACTTTTGCTAGGATCTAAGTGAGTTGTTCCAAGCTTAAATTCATTGTTAAATCATTTAAAAAAAAGGGATTCTTACAACACCCAAATCAAAAGGAAAAACTTAAAATAAACAATCTTGCTAAAACATAAAAAAAATTACTCTTCACAGCTGCGAAAATTAAATGCTCTTGATAGTTGGTAGGGAGAACATGAGGAATCTCCATTCAATTAGCTGGTATGACCCCTTACCAATACATGTAGATCACACTTGCAAAAATTTAAACTACTCTTCCGTAAATTGAAACTACTTTTACCTAGTTGGTAGGGAGAACATAAGGATTCTCCTCTCATGAGCTTCTATGACCCCTTACCAACACGTATAGATCACACTTGCATGAATTAAACACTCTTGCATAAATTAAAATTTGCAGAAAGTGAAACTACTTTTACTTAGTTGGTAGGGAGAACATGAGGAGTCCCCTCTCACGAGCTTCTATGACCCCTTACCAACACGTCTAGATCACACTTGCATGAATTGAAATGAAAAATAAACTAATACCTCAATCCAGTGTGCTTCCCTGGAAATGGTGCCAAAATGTTGGGCTCTAAAGATGTCCTAAAATATAACCTCTACGCATCATCCAAAGGTAGGCATTGGCACAAGTGTTTTACTTGTTGCCTACATAGGTTCTTACCTTCCATTTTCAATACATGTCCTCTAGATATGAAACCCCTACAAAGGGACAACAATCATAACAAAAGGAACGACAATTGTTCCATTCAAATGAACAACACTACTTGCAAAAGGAGCAACAATCGTGACAAGGGAACAGTAATCATTATATTGGGACTAACTAATATTGTATTAATTGAGTTGTAGTACTTGCCCAACTATCTAATTTGTCAATCCGAGGATCGTAAACTTACGAAGCACACACAAAGTATATGCAAGATTGAAGCGAGAATAATCTAATCTAATGTTTAAGCTACGACTGAAATTGAATCATTAATCTAATGCATAAAATTGAAACACATGACTTGGAATTGAAATTAATCTAGGAATGGCGAACTACATGAAGGAAAAGCAAATACAACATCTGAAGAGTTGAATGACACAAAAACATATGTGATCTCATGCCAATGAAGCAATCTTACATTATAATAACCAAATCAATCTTCATAACAAAATAATGAAAGCATGAAAACCAAATCCATGAATCAAAGCTAAGAATCCCTTTCTCTTTCGAATCCTAATGACTACTCTAATTCTCTACTTGTTGATTACTCCTTGATTACTCTAATTCCATCCTCTAATTACTTGATTACTACTCAAATTGAATCCTCGTGAAGAGAGAGCACTCTCTTTTATACATGAGAGCCTTGAAGATAAGATAACCATCTCATTATTACACATCCACTTTTCTCTCAACCTATTTCTCATTATTACAAAATATAATCCCTTCAAATCCTCACACATATCTCTCATATATCTTGGATAAGATATTCCAACCAAATCTCTATGATCTTCTCCTTGGAATGGGTTTGAATTATCTCCTCAAATCTTGAAATGGTGGAGGAAGTATTCGAGAAGTCTTTTTGAATTAATCTTTCTCATATTCCTACACATTAAAAAGCTCACACATTTTTGAGATATATATGAAAACGTGTCAATTTTCTAATATTTAATCACAAATTCCTTTTTAATACTAAAATGAATAAAGTGGAAAATAATAAGGTGAAACCCAAGTATATTTATGAAATGATATCGTGAAAGGTTAATGGGGCGATGAAATGTGAAGAATAATGAAGGGAAAGGTGGATGAGAATAGGACATTTCTGAGCCCCAACATAAACCATAAACCCTAATTTTCTTTCAAAGTATAAAATTTGGTTGACACAAGTTTTAAGTTTTCGTCAATCTTTCTTCATTTTTCTTTCAGGTTCTACATTAATGTATATACAATGTATCTGTGTCATAGTTGTGATGAAAAATCCCTCTACATAGAAAACAAACCTTTACTCATAAAACCTATAGCATACCATCTCAAGATGATTTAGATCAAAATTGAAAAATTGAACTTTTTCTCTTGAATGTTGTGATGAAAGAGTACTTTTGTCACAAGTAGTCACCACAATTTTTTCAATATGTAGTAGTGATAGTTTTCGTGGGGAAGAAGAGAGATCTTCATATATTAATTTAATGTGAAAAAACAACTACAAAGATATGAAATAATACATGATATGTTGTTGGTACCTTTGTCAATAGATTTCATGTTCCTCCTACTTGGACTACATATAGACTTCAACTCTGCTTCAAACTCCTTGCCATATGTGCATTGGAAAATCAACAAGGATTTAGATCCTAGAGTCTAAGCAAGAGAGTCAATCCCAAAAACAAGGGTTTCTACAAAAGGAACTAGTCATAAAAATCCAAGGATAAATTATCAAGATAATGCTCTAGCATAAGGGTAATAGAATGGTTGGTTTCCTTTCTCCAACATTTGAACCCAATTTATACTATCACAAGTTGGTTAAGTTTGTTGGAAATAATAATTAGGGTTGTACAATTGCACGAATCTTATAAACCCCGCTTAGGAGTGCATAATTAATGCTCATTTTTTACTTTTTACAATTTTTGGAAGACACCCTACCTTTCTTAAAGGAAACACATGGGTACCAATGCATTTCTTAAAGGAAGAATGTGGGTATGAGGAAAAAAAACAATTTAACATATGTTTCATGTGGATCAAAGATATTCAATGGCTAATATATTGGGCACAAGGAATCCATGGTCACTGGTAACCAAATAATGTTATAACATGAGGTGATTTTAACTTCCAAACACATGTCCTTTAAGGAGAAGATTTAATGGTTTAATGTTTATTGGCCTCCTTCATCGGCATTGTGCCAATGGATCCACTCAACATGGAAAAAGAATTATGAGATTCCTCTCTTCTCCAAAGGTGTTTTTTTAATTCATATTTTCGATCATGCTGCTTATAAGCAAGTTTTAAAGTAGGGTCCCTGGTTTTGGGGAAGAGTGGGGCTTTTTATATCTCCTTGATTTCCAAATTTTTATCCTAACTCTATGTCAATTACTAGAATGACACTTTGGGTACACCTCCCAAATTTTCCATTTCATTCTTGGTATATATCAATTTTTGAGGATATTGAGAATACTTTGGGCAGTTACATAAAAGAAATTTTGGATATTTATAACGAGATTGTGTACATACACCTACATCTTATATGTTGAAATAAACCTGAGTAAGAGTCTTGCAGATAAAATGACCCTCAAATGAAAGTTTTAGGTGGATTCGGGTATTGAATTATGAGAACACAACATTGTAGTGTTGAATTCATCAACTTACAAGACATCTACATGATATTTATCCCCATGCACGAGCTCATCCTTCAAGGGAAAAAGGGACCAAATCCAAATAAAAAAATTGGAATTTTCCTAAGAAACCAATGTCAGATGATGAAGTTTCTCTTGCTAAGGAAAATCAACAACCATTTACTTAAAAAAAAATTGATATAGTCTTCCTAGAAGATTTGATTGGGTAACCTTGTCCTCCCTTGAAGGATGGAGTAGAGGCCATTGATATTGGGTTTTCCTTCTCAAATATGAAAATTGGCCCCTCTAGGAGGAATGAAGTGACTTCATGAAACTAACATATCTAATTCTGATAAGGATATGACATCAAAGTGGTCATCGTGATGTCATACAATGATTTTATAGATGCTTAAAAGAAAGGTTATGGTAAACATTTCTTGTATCCTTCATTCTTTATTACAAACACTTACTCTTAGGTTTTTTTCTTCATATATCTATATCAATTATACTTTCTAAAAAATTATATATGTTTTGTGTCCTTGAATCTATGAGGATTTACTCCCTCTCTTTTCAAAACATATAAGCATATTTCCATTTAGAAAATCATGATGGAAGGTCATCATGTCATGGTTTTTAGGTGTTGTCGATGGTGGTTCATGAGCTCGAGAAGGTTTAGTTAGGGCTTTAGGCCATTGTTTCCAACTTGCCATGTTTATGCCTCTACACCCATTTTCAATGTACACAACCTAATAATGATTCTTATATCCCTCTTAAAGGCCAATTAAGTTATGTTATGTTGGTTTGAGGACTTTTTCAAGGCTCTTGATGACAATTTGTTCACCCATCCATGGTATTTTTTGGTGACTCGAGGACTTGTTCATGGTGCTTGAGCTAGATATGTGCAAGTTAAGGGCTTGAGGCTTGTTTCCTTACCACAACCACGGTCAAGGCCATGAGACCCATATGTATATATTATGAAAAACATATAAAAGGTGATGGTCTAGGTGTTGTTCATGGAACATGAGCTTGAGAAGGTTCAATTATGGCTTAATTCCTTTACTCCCCCCTTAACCATTTTTAGGTGTTAAGACCCATTTCTAGGGAACAAAACCTACTCATGGAACCTATATCCTACAACTTGGAGGCCTTCAAGGAAGCCTTACAAATGAGTGATGTGTTGATTAAGGCCTCTCTACCCATCCTTACTACAAAAAAAAAATCTAATGGTGTCCTTATCCAACTTTGATGCTAAGGACCCCCGAGAGAGGAATTGTGTTGTGGTTTCTAGGTATTGTTCATGATGAATGAGCCTAAGAAGTGTCATTTAGGGCCCTTGACATTGATTAGACCTTAATACTAATTATTGGTTCATGTATGGGTTATTTTCCCATCTTTCCACCTAAGTTTCATAATTTTTATAGTGATAATTACTAAAATAAATTACCCCTTCAAAAAAAAATCAAAGAGTAAATATATATTCTCAATACAATTTAAAAAAACAAATACTAAAATCCTTTAATTATAATAATTATTACTTATTTTTTTATATGTAATATACTCAATATTCAAATGTAGAAATAACCTTCGATTTCACCCATACGCTTTGAGGCGGAGAGAGGGTTTGGTAAGGCAGATTTCTTAATTATTAAGGCAAGTTTTTTTACGGGGGAAACATAATTCGATTTCACCCATACACACCATACACTTTGAGGCTGAGACAGGGTTTGGTAAGGTGAGACTAAGTAGACCGAGTAGACCGAGCAGACTAAGACCGAGTAGACCGAAACTGAGACCGAGCAAACAAGCCCATCCGAGACCGAGCAGACCGAGCAGACCGAGACTGATCAAAAAATCCCATCCAAGACCGAGCAAACGGAGAAGACAAATCAAGGAGAATATGTTACCTATATCCTACTTACTCTAATCGAGGGTTGGGTCATCCATCTCCTACTTACTCTAATCGACTAGGGATAGTTCATCTGAGACTGATCATACTGAGAAAGGAGGTGCAAGAGTACTATCGAGGGAAAGGAGCCGTGAGAGTGTCAAGGGTCTGTACCCATACGATTTGAGGAGACAAGATTTGATAATTTGGTCTTTCTTTAAGGCGCGGTTGTCGAGGGAAAAGAGGCATGAGAGGTACATTTGAGGCCGAGGGAAAGGAGGGAAAGATCAGATCGAGAAAGGAGGCTTGAGACTATCGAGGGAAAGGAGGCACGAGACTGTGGGAAAGAATGGTGAGTATAACCTTTTCACACTCAAATTTTTCATCTATTTGAGTTTGTCTACTTATTAAGGAAATCCTCAAATAAAATCTATACAATAAAATATAGGAAGTTATAGACCAACATTATAAAAATCATTTTTTGTATTAGATATCATCAACCATGCACATGGTCATCCACCTTAGAGATCATCCACCATGCTCCATCCATATCATCCATATTTGTCCCTACACCCTTATTCACATTCAATGACAACATGACAAATGGACTAGGTGATGAGGTGGTAGCCTAGGCTAGCTAATATGTGGCATTCCTAACATCCAATGATGATGTGACACATGGACCAAGTGATGAGGTGGAAACCATTTCTAAATAACAAGTGGCATTCTTCACATCCAATGAAAACATGATATGTGGAACAAGTGGTAACCAGAGCTAACTAATCCACCCATCTTCGCCCCTTAATTCTTCTTCACATCTAATGACAACTTGACATAGGGACTAGATGATGAGGTGGCAACAAGGATAGTTCAAATTTGGAATTCTTCACATCCAATGGTGGCATGACACATTGACCAAGTGATGAGGTGGTAAATTAAGGTAACTGACAAGTAGCAATCTTCACATCCAACGACAACATGATACATCCAATATATTCATCAATTCTATCATCCTTGCTATGGATTCTTCCTCACTTGATGGATCCAAAAATTCATCTAGAGCCTTGAAATTATTCTTCTTTATCCAATTTTCTAAAAATTTATATGGATTCATTAACATATTATTTTTGTCTTATCAAATATAAGTACATGTTGTTTTCTTTCCTTCCAGGTTTTATTTGAGGGGTTTTTCACAAAAGTGCATCCTTCCCTTTTCTTGCTCCCAATATAGGTAACATAAAACCTTCTTAATATTTGCCTTATCCTCCATGTCGAACACCTCGACCTCTTCTTCTTTCACCATAGACACCTCTTCTTATATAGTCAGCAACCCCTCTTCACCCTGTGCAACCTAATTCTTGTCTATTGTTTGTATGTGATATATTATCTAATATTTTGGCTTGTTTCTTTCATTGTCCTAACGTTAACATGTATTGTGGGTATTATCTTGACAAATGCAACACATTATTTTCTTGGTATTCCTTAGATTGTTGGGACCATCTCAAGAGAGACCATGAATGGCCACAGGTATAGAGACCATCTTATTTAGAGAACACTAAAAACTACACAATTTGTACAACTCAAGAAAAAAATAATATGGCGGAAAATACAAAATTCTATGACTTTACCATAACTTAAATATTTTTTTGTTACATGTTCTATACATATGAATTATCCGCATGAGGTTATTATTATAGACCTTAATTTGCAAGGACTAAAAATAGGAGAGGATGTATTTGAATCATGTTTTCTTAAAAGGAGGAGAGGATGGATTTTTGAACCGTGTTTTATTTTGGTCCAGTGAAGCTTATTGAGTACTTAGATATTAACAACAATGTTTTTCATTGCAATGAATTGTAGAACCTTCTCAAGCTTATAGAGGAAAGTGGGGTATGAATAGGAACCTAGATCATGTAAATGAATGTTGTATCTTACTTTGAAATCCTTATGTGACATTCCTCTTATGAAACAAAGATTTGTATCTTTTTTTCTTTATTACATTGTTATTTTCAGTGTTTTACACACAACATATATTCACAACATGTGGGTTCATAATTAAAAAACCCCCTTTATGAATGAATTACATGATAAGTTCTTGGTCAACAAGGTGAATCCCCCATGATCCTTATGAGTATTACCTAACTTATTTCTTATGAGTGATCCTTATAAAAGGTAATAAAGAGGTAACAAATAGCTCATACCTAACTTACTTCTTATAATTCTCCAACATTGTTCTTTACACTTAGTGCAACAAACACCAAATGGAATGGTTTACACAAGGTCAATGGAGAATGTTATTGGAAACTTCAAAATATTATCATAAACCCACATCTCACATACTTGTACATGCACCATATATTCACAATATTTCATGAAGACGTCCAGGAGTGATCCAAATGTTGCATTGCTTCTTACTGAGAAAAGCAGTAGTTATCGAAATCGATGAAAACAAATTCTAAGGGGTTGGAACCGGGAGTGAGGGGTGCTCTAGCTAAAATCCTATACCAAGAATACAATAGAGACAACGGTTCCTCAATCCGAGTCTCGGTTTTCATTTTATGCCCAGTTGTAAGTCGCATCCCAAACCATTTCAGGGACTCTTGGCCAATTACCGCTCAAGGCATAAAAGACTAACAGAGAAACATTTTTGAGTTATGTGAGATGATGCAAGCTTGTTTAGGCATGGAATAGGTGACCAAATTATCCATCCTCTCTCGAGGCATGGTTTCGTAAATTGACCCCTAAATCCAAATGTTGCATTGCTTCTTACTAAGAAGAGCACTAGTTATTGAAATCGATGAAAAAAACTACTTCTGAGGGGTTGGAACCAGGAGTGAGGGGTAATATAGCTGAAATCATATGCCAGGAATCCATCGGATTCAATGGTTCCTCAATCCGAGTCTCAGTTTTTGTTCTATGCCGAGTTGAAATTCACAGCCCAAACCATTTCGGGGACTCTTGGCCAATTCCTCCTTCGGTCATAAAAGCCTAACGGAGCAACATTTTTTAGCTCTCTAAGATTTTGCATGCTTTTTTAGGCATGGAATAGATGACCACATTTTCCATCCACTCCCGAGGCATGGTTTCGTAAATTGGACCCCTAAATCCAAATGTTGCATTACTTCTTACTGAGCAAAGCACTAGTTATCGAAATCGATGAAAAAAACAACTTCTGAGGGGTTGGAACCAGGAGTGAGGGGTGTTATAGATAAAATACTATGCCAGGATCCAACAGAGATGACGGTTCCTCAATCCGAGTCTCTCTTTTCGTTTTATGCCCAGTTGCAAGTCGCATCCCAAACCATTTCGAGGACTGTTGGCCAATTCCCGCTCAGGGCATAAAAGACTAACGGAGAAACATTTTTGAGTTCCATGAGATGTTGCAAGAATGTATAGGCGTGGACTAGGTGACTATATTTTCCATCCTCTCCCGAGGCATAGTTTCATAAATTGTACCCCTTAATCCAAATGTTGGTTTGTTTCAAACTGAGCAAAACACTAGTTCTCAAAATCAATGAGTAAATCAACTTCTAAGGTATGGAACCTAGGAGAGAAGGATGCTCTAGCTGAAATCCTATCCCATGAATCCATCGGAGTCTCGATTTTCATTTTATTCCCAGTTGCATGTCGCATCCCAAACCATTTCGGGGACTCTTGGCAATTCCTCCTCCGGGCATAAAATCCTAACGGAGCAGCATTTTTGAGCTCCATGAGATTTTGAATGATTTTTTAGGCATGGACTAGGTGACTACATTGTCCATCCACTCCCGAGGAATGGTTTCATAAATTAGACCCCTAAATCCAAATGTTTCATTGCTTCTTACTGAGCAAAGCACTAGTTATTGAAATCGATGAAAAAACAACTTCCAAGAGGTTAGAACTAGGAGAGAGGGGTTCTCTATCTAAAATACTATGCCAGGAATCCAACAGAGATGAGAGTTCCTCAATCCAAGTCTTGATTTTTTTTTTATGCCCAGTTGCAAGTCGCATCCTCAACCATTTCAGGGACTCTTGGCCAATTCTCGCTCAAGGCATAAAATACTAACGGAGAAACATTTTTGAGTTCTGTGAGATGATGCAAGCTTTTTTAGGCATGGAATAGGTGATCAAATTATCCATCCTCTCCTGAGGCATGGTTTCGTAAATTGGACCCCTTAATCCAAATGTTGCATTGCTTCAAACTGAGAAAAACACTAGTTGTTGAAATCAATGCGTAAAGCAACTTCTGAGGCATGGCACCTAGGAGTGAGGGGTGATCTAGCTGAAATCCTATCCCATTAATCCATCAAATTCAATGGTTCCTCAATCTATCTCAGTTTTTGTTTTATGCCCAGTTGTAAGTCGCATCCCAAACCATTTCGGGGACTCTTGGGAATTCATCCGCAGGGCATAAAAGCCTAACGGAGCAGCATTTTTTAGCTCCGTGAGATTATGAATACTTGTTTAGGCATGGAATAGGTGACCACATTGTCCATCTGTTCCCAAGGCATGGTTTTGTAAATTGGACCCCTAAATCTAAATGTTGCATTGCTTCTTACTAAGCAAAGCACTAGTTATCGAAATCGATGAAAAAAACAACTTTCGAGGGGTTGGAACCGAGAGTGAAGGGTGCTCTAGCTAAACTCCTATGCCAGGAATCCAACAGAGACGACGGTTCCTCAATCCGAGTCTCGGTTTTCGTTTTATTCCTAGTTTCAAGTCGCATCCCAAATCATTTCAGGGACTCTTGGTCAATTCCCGCTTAGGGCATAAAAGACTAATGGAGCAACATTTTTGAGTTCCGTGAGATGTTGCAAGATTTTTTAGGCATGGACTAGGTGACCAAATTATCCATTCTCTCCCAAGGAATGGTTTCGTAAATTGGACCCCTTAATCCAAATGTTGCATTGCTTCAAACTGAGAAAAATACTAGTTGTCGAAATCAATGAGTAAAGCAACTTTCGAGGCATGGCACCCGGGAGTGAGGGGTGCTCTAGCTAAAATCCTATCCCAGTTATCCATCAGAGTCGACGGTTCCTCAATCCAAGTCTCAATATTAATTTTATGCCAAGTTTCAAGTTGCATCCCAAACCATTTCGGGGACTCTTGGCCAATTGCTCCTGAGGGCATAAAAACTAACTAAATTCTACATGTCTCTGTCAACTAACTACTATATATTACTGCCTTGAAAAAATACTGCACCAATTTCAACTGCACATTGAGTTTAACAACCACTACTTCCTACATAAAAATGTGGGTTGCACTATTTTTAACCATCGCCATAACTAACTTATTCTTCAACTTGGATTGAACAAAACTAATATTTGTATAGTTCTACTCTTCGCTTGAACAAAACTAATATTTGTATAGTTCTACTCTTGTCTTGAACAAAACTAATATTTGTATAGTTCTACTCTTTCCTTTCCTTAGAAAAATTTCCAACTAAAGCACCCAAGATTTGCAACACATCAACTGATGGTTGGATTTCTTACTCCATAGCATTGACCCTCATCTTCAATGGACATTTCTTATAATAATTCTAATTTGCACAAATCCAACAAACAACAACCTTGCTACTATTGTTTTCTTAGATCCATATGATAAACTTATCATGTCCTTAGTGTTATCACATTAATATGACCTTAATATGTCCAAAATCAAGAGGGATATCACATTAAATTAGGTGGTTGACCACTAATATTGGTAATTTCACCCTAGTCTAATTGTGCATCCAAAACTAAAGATATACAAATTTTATTTATAACTTTGAATATAGAAAAAAAAGTTCATAAATTGGAACTAGGATGATGATGGACTACTCGCTAACAACATGTGCACATGCAACTGAAGGTACAACCAAATAGATAACTGTCAGATATTTCTTCGTCGAGTGAGGAAATCTTAGGACAAATAGAGGGAAATGGGATTGCATCTAGTAGATATGATAAGCAAACAAGGACCAGAGGTGAAAAAGTCGGAAGAAAATTTTGTAGACGCATGAAATTTTTTCTTACCGAAGGAGGATCATGCTCTTATGATGATGAGAGCATAGGATACATAGAGGTGCCACTCAAGTATAAGCATATGGTGAATCAATGAGTACCTAAGAAACTACCTCCTATAGATGTTGACTTCGTTGTCAACAATAGGAAATATCACATTGCACCATCCTCCATGCATGTCTTAGGGCTATTTTCCATGGATGGAATAATTGTAAAATACAATATAGTGACTTAATTTATGGACTATGTTGGACCGTGTTACAATTATAACGATTGGATGCGCTGGTCTGGTACATGTAAAGTATGCAGAGATATGCACTCACCACAAATTATATACAACTAATAAAAAGGATAAAAATAAGGGAGCGGCTATCTATATTGATGGAAGGCCTAAAGCTTCTGGCAATATCGCAGGGTTTATAAACAACACACGAACTGGGACAACAAACAAACAACCGAATTGCATATATCAGGGACGCGAAGAGAATTGGGTAGTCCTGTGCGCAATAAAAAAGATAGCTCTCGACGAAGAGTTATTAGTGGATTACCATTTGAATCGAATAGAAACATTGACTAATAGTGTGCATGTACTTATGCAACACCTCTTTAAGAAACCTCTACTCATTGCATTATATTTTTTTATTATCTTTAACATTGTTGTAAATATTATCTTTAACATTGTTTTTTTGTTATCGTTAACAATTTTTTAAATATTTGGGGGTTCTAATTATATTATAATGTGGCGGGATGATCGTGGAAAAGGGCTAGCTGCAGAACATGTAAATGATTATCAATTTCCACATTCATTTTACGTTATTTTTATTATTTTCTTATATAATTTTATTGAAATAACATTGTTTATTTTGAAATTATATGTAGTCTACAGGCCATGTTGATCATGATTCTGCCAATGAGGAGGGGTTTTATTCATCCCCTGATCTGATGGTCTTAATAAATAAAAATATCATTAAAGCGAACAAGGAAATTGTAGCTTCTTAGATCATCCAGATCAAACTCCTAACGTCCTAGCAAACATCAATCTCCTTATGTGACAACTTAACACATATAAGGTAATAACCATAATTTAAAGTGTTTTTTTTTAATGTATTCATATGTTCAATTATGATACTTTTTTCTTTAACTTTTACATTATCTCACGAAAAAACATTTTATTTTTTATAAAGACATTTTTGGAGCATGTTCAACCCGGTGTTGGTAGTAGTGGCGCTACAAAGATGCTATAGAGTCTTGATGCGGGAGGTCATACAGATGCTAGAGTACTATTTACTTCTCCATCTTCCACACCTAATTTAGATATGAGCCATGACACGCATCGCCAAACATCCACACATCGGTCAGAGTCTAGAGATGGTGGAAAAGATGAGGCTCATGGTGATGTAGTCGACATGGTTGCATTTCCTGGAGCTAGATGTGTGACAAGCACAGGGACCCTTCCATGCTCATTTTTGGTCGACGATAATGGACCTCCATTAAAACAATCAGGACTCCCAGGTAGTTTTAGTTCATGTTTTAATCGTTTAATGTTGTCCTTCTCATACAGAAATCATCTACATTATTAATTTTAAATTAATGATCATATATTTTTGTGTGTAGGAAACGACCATTTTTATAGGCACCTAGAGAGCAAGGACTTGTTGATTTTTGGGGAAACCTTACGCGTGAGGTGGAATTTCCATAATTCCAACCTCAAAAAGGAACTTATGGATTATCTTGAAAGCCTCTTTGGAGTAGACACGTTCAATAAAAAATTTGTCACCTCTACAGTGAGCAAATAGTTAAAATATACGTGGGATGTTTATATATGAAGCTTGTCAGGAAATCCTAGGTATGAGCGTCCTCCCTCAATTCCAAAGAGGGAGTGGAAGGTGATCATTGATGATGCAAAAGAGAAGATTTTGAAAAAACCAGGAGAACAAATAACTGGTACACCAAGGTAAATTACAATATTTTGATTTCAATACCAGCTTTATTTTTCTTTAGATCTAAATAAAAGTGTGGTTATATATAACATACTTGAAAATTTTGATGATAGGTTTCCTGACACTTCGAAGGCAACCAAAGAAAGGATTGTCAAACATGGCCAACACAAGATAGGTCATGGAAGCTACTCGAGGTTACAGTCATGAATCGTAAGTACCCAAACATCTTAAGAATATTATTTGTATCGCCTTACAACTTTCAGGCAATTTCAGCCAAAAACATTAAAAAAGCATACCCTTATGCAATGCAGGGTGACGACTGCAGAATTGAAACCACAGAGGAACACCTCCAACTTGGTTACAAGTATGGTTATAAAGTAGTGGTTGATCGTAGGAAAAGCATGGGGTAGACCCCAAGATCTAGTTTGTGGGATAAGGTAAATAAAAATCAGTCCACATTAACCTTTCATTACTTATAAAATACGTAAATGTTTGATATCGTCCATAATTTAATTCCTTACTTTGTTTTAATCAGGGGAGAAACACTATCAACAAAACCATTAGTATTGGACAACAAAACCTTGATAGTGCAATGCATCTAGAAGATCATGGTGCTCCCTAGCATCCCCATCCCAGTGAGGTGCAGCCCCAAGATGTTCCTGTGACTGAGGTCGATGACGGTAAAATGTCTATATATTAATCATATACTTAATAATTCTATACTTATAAAATTTTACGTTTCAATGGTAGAGAATGTCATAGTTGATCCTCCTCAACCTGAAGATCATGTGAACAGGCCGACAACCATTCCAACGGTGTCAACTAGAGGACTAGGTAAATAATTACATTGCAAAGTTTTTTTTTAATATTAATGAACTACTTCAATGATATTTAAAAATTGGCCATATAAATTT
>SNQJ01S0063372.1:30721-57925 GCA_010110895.2 Picea sitchensis
AAATAAAACTTGAATATGCAATATGCAACTTCCAAAATCTTGTGACATGATATATGCAACTTTGAAAGTATCGTGACATGTGACATGTGACATGTGGCAAGCATCTTTTCCAAGCAATGTGAAAACATTAAACTTGGTGCAACATGCAAAAATAAATTTTTGGGAAGATGCAATAATAAGTTTTAAGGATTAAACATGAGGGGTTGGAAATGGCCATGTCCAACATTTTATAATATTTTTTCAGAGCATTACCCTTCTTTTCATTGTGTCTCACAGGACAAAGAAACAAAATCACATTTCCATCGTCAATTTATATGTGGAGGGTTATTCAAGGTTTCAAGACTTTCTTCATATTTTCCTACTTTAATCCTCTCATGGTCATGTTAATCCATATAGAGGTCCATGATATAAATACTCATTTTTATAATGTTGACATAAATTCCAATCTTCACTTTGTCGATTAGAGAGCACAATTTTGGCAACAATTTAATGTTTTTAGTTCCATGAAATTTATTTTGTTTCTTCAACAACATTAAGGATTAAACATGAGGGGTTGGAAATGGCAATGTCAAACATTTACTCTTTCACACATGTGCATCATCTCAATATTCATGTCTCCAATATGTGGAGGTTTATTCAAGGTTTCAAGACTTTCTTCATATTTTCCTACTTTAATCTTCTCATGGTCATGTTAATCCATATAGAGGTTCATGATATAAACACTCATTGTTCTAATGTTGACATAAATTCAAATATTCACTTTGTCAATTAGAGGGCACAATAATGGCAACAATGAGAGAGTTTTGACCATATGTAAACTAATTTGTCCCTTTAAAAAAACTTCATTGATGTGCAAGGGAGCATTGTGTCTATGAGGAAAGGCCCAGTTTATCCCCCACATATATTCAATAAGGTGTGTAGGATAAACACACCCTCAAAACAAAAAAATAAATCACTCCAAGTGAAATTGTTTCATAATTCCAAACCATCTCCATAGTTGGAGTTTCCTTCACAATATTTTTTCCTCAATGATATTACAAGAAAGTTCAATGGGTTGACCCCGTTTTGTGTTTACATTGTCCCTATTGACCTTTGGATGGCGAAATTTTGTGGAGAGGTGAGTCAACCTTGGTATAGTTTGGGATTTCTACTTCATAGATATTACCTTACCTAGGTTCCAGACTTGAGAGTGAGTTAGATTATTATTGATACCCACTTGATTCTTGGCATATCCGTGTTTTGGATGATAACCAAACACAAAGGAGGGTTTCATATGTTGGTAACCTCCTTGAATGGTTGATTTGGATATTTTATTTCACCTAGCAGCCACATCCCTTAGTTATCCAATAGGACAGGCATGAATATGATCTTTGAGAAGTAGTTAGAATGATTTTTTTCATCCCATTCATGTTTTCCTTTCTTTTGTGTGTTTACTTTCATGCATTGCCTAATTTTGTTGATGCATTTTATTTTCCTTAGAATAATTTCTTACACGTGTTTTCCTGCTTTAATTTCATGTTTATATTTGGTGATTTTTTATTTATTTGTGACAAGTATTTTTTATTTCTAACTAGGGTGGTAGACTCACCCCAAATTTTGTTTCATTTATATGGTGTGTAGGTCATAGGTCTACAAAGATTATGGAGTTCTCATACATTCTCACATAGAGTGCATGTCCACAAGTAGGAGCCAGATGTTAACCCATGAGGGGTGACCCATTTTTGGATACTCTAGCAAGGGTTTCAAGTTGTTTCTTGAATGATGTGTCATGCTCATATTCCCTATATCTAGATAGATTTCTTCTTGATCTCCACCAAAAACATGATCGTGCTAGCTCAACTATGGTGTATCTCACTTTCATGCCAACTCCTCATATGATAGATGCATTTTTGTACGGTATGGCATGGTTCCTATTTGCTTCGTTTGACATTCCATGTATCAATACTTATTTGGAAATGATGATGTAACTTATTATCTCATCATAAAGTGGTAAACACATAATGATTGCCTAGTATCATTTCATAACATTACATGGTTTTATGACTTTCCTTGTAGTACCTTGGGGAACATGTTTTATGTTAGAAGTGTGTCATCTCTTGGATTAACCTATACTATTGGGTTCTTAGGATATATATAATTATCCATATCCCAACCATGCTAATCATTTTCCAACTCTCGAGTGTTATTCATTCCATCCATATAAAAAATTGCATCTTGGTCATGTATGATTTCTCAAAGGTCAAAAGGAAAGGTCAAATTGATAAAGCCTAATTCAATAATCCAATAAGGAAAAGTGGCGAAGAGATAAAGTCAAAATCCAAATATAAATCTTTATCAATGCTCCCTCACTATGAGGCCAATGCCCCTAGTCTCTAGTTTGTCTATGAATATCTAAATAAAAGTAACTTGTTCGATAAAACAAACATTAAAAAAAACAATTCTTAAAGGGGTAGTAAGAAATAATGTTAAGGATGGTAACTCAATGTTAAGCTATATCTAGAAGGATATTATATGTAAAAATCCTAGCTAAATAAATATGGATGAATAAATAAATGATTGATAAGAYTTGTGCATGTATAAGACGTCGAGGGTCATCACATGAACTCATTCCCCATTCCCTTTCATCATTATTAACTATTTTTTCCTATCTTTTACCTAGGTTCTTAGGAAATATGTGTTGTCTTAGGACTTGATGCATGTRTAAGGGTCAATATTGTTCCCCTTGGTATGACTTAGGAAAATATTAAAACCAACCCCCTTTTTATGTTGTGCTAAGAGATGTCACCARGTGCTACCAATTAATGGCTTGCTAAGAGGCTAGAYCCATCACTTCAAGTGGGTATTGTGCATTGAGATACATGTATTATGCCTCAAGATCCATGACATTGCATTGGGATCCATGATGCTACACTGGGATCCATGTACTCATATATGATCATATCTACATACATTGGGATCCATACCATTTTCCTTGGGATTCATGTCACCGCATTGGGATCCATGATAGTGCATCGATCCATGAGAGGGATGCCATGTCGCCACACATGCCACATGGACCACTCAAATTCATTCTCCTTTATCAATTGAATGTTTCATTCACACTTATGCATTATTTATCTCTTCTTGGAACACACATGGGAGTTATTAATGCATTGGAGGAGTTGGTTACAAATTATGGAGGTGGTTATAGGTTGTTATTTGGACCTTTTGATGATGTGGCATGATTTATTTTTATCTACTTGAGAAGCACCCACCTAGAGGAGGCCACACATACCATTTATATTGAATTTTTTACTTGGATGGCTCACACATGTGATAGGTAATGTCATCTTCTTGAGTTTGTTTTTCCAGACTTGGACCTTTCCATCATTTGAGGGACTTGGTTGGAGGATCTTTGGGAGTATTTGGACAATGTTGACTCAATCATTCACCCTCTCATGGGAAAATTTCACCTTTATTGAGGAGTGCACCTAATTTATATTCTCCCTCTAGCCCACACTTGTGGCATTTATTATTATATTTGGACCATTCTTTAGGGTTATTTGTCTCTTGGAGGGTTTTGAGAGATTTTTTAGATGATTTGTTGTATTTCCCCATGGTTTTGACTGGGCTAATGGTTTTGACCTCACAATATTGAGCTAGCACATTGTGTTGTATTGTATTTGACGAGGCATTTCACCTATAAAAGGAAGAGTCCTCCCTCATTTAAAACCATTGGATATTAATGAGAAACTTGGCTTAATATTTGTTTGAGAATCTATTTCTTTTCTTTGTTAATGTTTAGTCATTTTCAAGGTTTATATAATCACTTTTAAAGGCTTTTTTGGAATAAAAAGGTTGCTCGAAGGCCAAATAATTAAAGGTGAAATGCTCCACTTAGGAGGGTTCTCAAGGTAATTTCTCTAACCTTACCCCTTTGATCATTGAATTTATTTTTCATGCATTAAGGTACGGCATTCGATGGCTCTATCCTTTTTCTTGGTGAACCTTTCAGTTCACCTTGATAGTACTAGGAAAGGTTTCCATAATGCGTTATCCTCAATCTAGATTGCATTGAGCCTCATTTACTTATATTAGTTCAAATCATGCTAACCAGTTCTCAAAGAAATGTATATATGTTGATCACAAGAGGGTTTGAAAATCATTTTTAATTTAACTAGAAATTGATCACTTTTATGGATGCCCTAATGCATACTTTTCTTCGAATAGTTGAAATAAATACAACATAACTAGGGTTGAAAATAAATTTTATTGCAACATTTTGAAGGAGTGTTGTTCTAGGTTATTATAAACTATCATTGGATGTATTGGAAGTTCCAACAACCTCTTTCAAAGTGAAATCGTTGCATGTTCTTTATTGTTATTCTGGGATTTTTCTAGTATTCCTTTTTCTGCAGAGATTTATTGTTGTGCGGGGCTATTTATAACCCTCCTCTTTTTCCAATGTTTCGAGGATTTCATTATATTCATTTCCATAGGTGTCCAAACTACTTTGTAGAGAGATAAATTACCTAGTTTCAAGCCTTGACATTACCTCCTATGTGTTATCCAAAACTCTATCCAGAACTATCATAAAACTGCAGAAGTATTCCACTTTCAATGGTGATTAAAGTGTTGATGTCTTGCAATGTTTTTATGACACCTTGTTTTCCACATCCCAAAGAAGCCAAAATATGTTAAGGAATTCCAAAGGACCTAGTAATTAGTCCAATCGTTGCCTCCTTTCACTATTCTATGAAGGTTTGTTAACCATATTTTGGTGTGGTGTTTGCATGTCTTTTGGCTTGGTTGGTTGACCACGATACATTCCTACCCTAACCACCCCAAACAATCTACCCAAACAGYGAAATATTTCTATTGTTTGCTAGTTGAGGGGATCGATCATGCTACAATCATGGTTCCAAAGAATGGATCTATATTGTATGATGAGAAACATATTAATTTCTAAGTGTTGATGAATGAATGATAAGTTTGGTTAATGATATAATTTTTGTGCCTTGACATATAATAATGAAATTTTCTAATCTGGTAGCATTGTATTTCTTCTAAAGTTATTACATTGAGCTCGTTGCCTTATTCTCTCTTTACAATAGTGACACTTCATGTGTTTCATGGCATATACTTATTGAATGGATACAAACTTATATTGGTTATGAACTTGTTACAATGATGCTCTATTTCATTGCTATCACAACGACCCAATTTCATGYTTAAATGTTTCATAAGTACTTGTTCATGCTTCACTTCTTGCACATATGAAATTTKCTAAATGATGAYTATCTTGTGAATGAATATATACTTTTTACTTAGAAAGTTTCACCTTCAACATTTTATATTGGTTGATCACTAATTATGAGTAATGGTGCATTAGTGTGTTGTGTTGAATAAAGTAAGTGTTTTCCTTCCAAGCATTCATTGAGCATTTTATTCTCTTACTTTTCTTGAAGAATCAGTTTAGAGAAGTCAACCCAAGTCAAACAAAGTCCTTGTCCTCACCTGTCTAGAAATGCAATGATAGGACTTAGTATTATCCCTCTGGGAAAACCCTCCTTATGTTAGAAACCATGGCCTAGAAATGTAGAGGCAAGGGAACTAAGGTGATAGTGGGCGCCTTCCCTATCTATTTCTTCAAGATCTCCCTCGCAGGGTAGGACTTTCCTTTGGCGAGTGTTTAAGCGGTAACATGAGAAATTTGGCTAGAAACACCTCAAGCGCGTGTTTTTAAGAAGGTATTCAATGTCACCATATTAAAATGTGTAACCCATGAGTAAATATAAAAAAAAGAATATAAAATCATATATAAGGCCCTCATAGTTTATTTGAACAACAAAGCAATAATTTATTTGGAAGGTTTGAGTATTTATTTTTCCTCACCTTTTTGGGACAAAGAAGGCTTTGAGGCCAAGGAGATGTTAAATATGTAAATATAAGTTAGAGTATTGTTTTTTTATATAATTGTGTAATTGTTTTAAGAAGATAGTTAGTTTGAACAGTTGGGTCAGTCAACTGACTCAACCAACCAACCAACTATTATGGCCACAACAACCCTCTTATTTTTCTTTTATAAGAAAAAGGAAAGGGGCCCCTACCAAAATTGAATATATGCAGATGGTTTGGAGTTATGCAACAAATTCACTTGGATGACCTCTTTAGTGTGCAATCATAACACCTTGTATAATTGGCTCAAAAATCAAATTTTATTTTTTTTGCTCAAAAATAAATTTTATTTTATTTTTTAAATAAATTGTTGTCATCGCAATTGTGACGCACCATAGAAATATTGTGGCGCACTTGCTATACAAATCACGAAAATTGTATATCAATTTTGTGGCATTTTACCTTGTTTTCATCTAAATTGCGACGATCTGTACAAATCTTGCGATGAAATTGCTATACAAATCACAAAAAATGTATAGCAATTTAGTCGCAATATACCTTGTTTTCGTCACTCTTGCGACGACCTCTTCGAGACCTAATTCGTCGCAAAATTTTTCCTTACTTTTCTCTTTATTGTCGCGCTTGCGACAATATCTCTACATTGCCTCATTTGCGACGATTTCGCTACTTTGTCTCATTTGCGACGATTTCCCTACTTTGTCTCTCTTTCGATGATTTCTTTACTTAGTCGTTCTGGCAACGGTATTTCTTCTTTATCGCAATTGTGACAACTTCCCTAGTGTCATCTCTCTTGCGGCGTTAATACAGGTTTTCCGCATGTGCCACATCATGTGAAGCGATGTTTGGGAGACTCCAGATCCATTGCAATATCCACGACATAACTTCGCAAGAGCATCGAAATAGCCGTCACAAAATGACCCAAATTTTCTAGTGAAGGAAGAGAACTTTAAAGTACTTGAAAGAAAAATTACTTCGAAATCAACAACAAAGATTGTAACTAACTATTTGTAAATTCAACTTTTCTAAATGATATTTCAAGATATGGAAAATGGAATAAATCCTAAAACCTTTCTTTCGCTTGACTAGAAACTACTTATGTTTCAGGAAATCAAAAGAACTTGGAAATAAAGACTCTTTTTCCTTTTGCAAATAAAAACTTTAACTACTTTACCAAACTAAATGCAAGAAAATAAATTCTCTTTTTTTTATTTTTTGAACTGCTTTAATGAGAAAAAATCGAAGTAAAACTTTTTTTGTTTTTCCAAAGCAAGAAACAAGGACAAAGAGAAAATTGAAAACAAGACAGGTAAATACCCTAAGCCTATTGTGGATCGCATGGTTTCAACCAAGAAACAAAAAGGCAGATCTAAGACTTGACAGCTTGATCTAAACCTTTTAGGGAAAACACAAGAAGACTAAGGGAAAATTTAAACCAGAACCTATACCCAAGATATGGCCACAGACAGAGACTCTAGTTGATTCAAGAAAGCCCTGAGAAGTGTGAAATTCTATCACAAAAGAGGAAAACTCCCTCTTTATTAAAAATACTTTCGTGAAACAGAGATGTGGTTTGTTGCATCAGTAACCTTCATATGTACGCAGGCTATTTATTGTGTAGAGTGTGTTTTTACATGGGATGACCCAAAACAAAGCGCGTACACCTCTGAGTCTTTTCAAAAATAAAAAGGTAAGGCAAAGTTACAAGGTAGGGAAAGATGGTATGCACCTTGGAGGTGACCAGAACCCCTTGAAAGACTCAGTAAAATTGACTGAAACTTGAAAGGAAAACAAAAAACCAATCAATCAACCCAAAACCCCCTAAAAAACCCTAAAGAGATTCCCCAGTATGGTCACTAGTTCTGCTAGCAGGAAAATCTTCCCTTTAACTATACCAGGGTTTAAGATAGAGACAGAGTGAATGACCATCTAAAATTCAATATAGTTCCTACTCTATCCCAAACATACCAAAACAAATGAAAATAAAGGAATAAGAGAGAAAATCGGTAATTGTACCTTTTATCCCACGTATGGTGATGATCTCCTCAAGCTCTCTAGTTCCAATGACTGCAAGTATCCTCCCAAGGCTGACCTACATCCAAAACTAGGAAAACAAGGACTACAAACATGATACTTCTATTCATGAGTTAGGGTTAGATATCAAATTCTATGTATAAATCAAAGAAAATACACAAAAAATCATCATTTGGGACAGGGAAAATAGATTCTTTTATTCATCAAACAAATACTGAAACTTACAATCTATGTCGGCCACCGTTCTGTGAACCTGATCTGGGATCCTCTTTACAATGCTCCAAGTGCACCTTCAATAGGCCTCTTCTGTCAATCTTATGATCACCTCAAATAAAGGGAATGGATTGAATGGAAGAAGAAAGGGTTGATGAGGGAATGTTGAGACAATATCTCATAAAAGGTAGAAAAATCTTGGGCAAGGAAAGGAAGTGAAATTGGGTAGAGTTTCACTGTTCTTATGATTGGATGTGAAATGAGACCCCAACACCTCCTTTTATATGACAAAAGGATGGTTATTTGGTTGGGTGACGGGATATAGAAGGTGAATTAGTGGGGAAACCTCCAATAGCCCGTGAATTTCATTGAATTCCTTACAACTTTTTAATTTTTGCAACTTTTGCAAGAATACACGGGTTATTTAGCATGAAGAAAGAGTATGTACGTAGGTTTTCTAGCATGCAGCAAGCGTATGTACCCGAGCTGTAGTGGTGCAGGGCACATACATCATCTAAAAAATGGTTTTTTAAGAAGATCCTCTCAGCAGTGCTTTGGCAAATTATGCAAGTAGGAGGGGTATTGCCATGTATGCAGGAGTAGGGAATTTTAGGGAAACAACAATTGGAACTAATGATCTTAGGGGAGCCTACGGTGATGCCTTGGAACTTATATTGTTGTCCCTCTTGTTGGAATTGCATGGTTAATTCCTTGAAATCTATGAGGATAGGACCCAGAGTGTGTAACCATTTACCACCGAGCATAGTGTCACAACCACGTATGCCAATAGAAAACATATGATATTTCAGGTGGTACTAACCAATTTGTAAGTGCACATTTTCACAATGCCCACCATGTTTCATGGAACCACCATTGGAAATCATGATTTGAAAATTGTTGACGACACGGATATAGAAATCAATTTCCTAGGCTAGGTGACGATGGATAAAATTATGGGTGTTGTCATTTTCAACAAAGATTATGACTTTCCTCATGGGAGGCAGGTGCGGGAGGGGTGGTGTATAGCCCTATTGGAAATAAATTACTAGACTTCTCCTGGAAATTGGGAAAGAATCCAAACAATATGGTCAAATCCTATGCCATTTACCAAGGGATTGTTTTAGCACAGGAACATCAGTTGAAGCATATAACAATATTGGGTGATTCAAAAAACATCATCAATTTTTTTTATTTGGGAAACAATCTAAAATATGCCAAAATTAAGAGAATTATTGACCGATCAAAGATACTCTTGACCTCCATTCAAGTTCATTTCTTTCATATATTGAGAGGAAATAATCAGGAAGCAGGCAAGATGGCCAATCGGGAAATTGGCATGGCCTCTAGTTCCTTGAGAGTCCAAGGGTAGATCTTCTTCGTAGCCCCCCCCCAATGGATAAGACCCCACTAAAAAATTGGGCCAACTGGGCCCATGAAGGACAAAGGGAGACACGTGGAAATATCATGGAACGAGGAGATGGCTATAATTGGGAAAGGAGTGACAGTACTTCCACCTTCTCCTGACTCATGGGGATGTACAAGTCATGCTTGGAATTGGTCCCATCCTCGGAGACGAGTTTTTCTTATGCTCATGAGACTTCACTGCATTATGTACTTCGCATCCTTAGGCCAACTCAAGTGATAATAGATTTGATGATGGATTAAAAGTTTGCAATCATGAAAGGATGTGTGGAAACTCAGATACTACATTCCATGATAGCTCCATTAGGACCTCTGGTGCATGGGAATATCTTCAGCAGCCCGAGTTCATTCACCCTCTCCATTTGAGGTCCTATTAAGGATTGGAGTATGTCAATGTTGGTTATTTCCAAGAATGTAGAATTTGAAGTCTTGTCAATTGGGAAAAATTCCCAAGACTCGGTCTGTTTATGAAATGTTATTGAATCCCCTTGGGGAAATATAAAATTGGGCACCTAGTGGTCAGGCGGAGAACCACATTATCTACTTGAGTTTTCTCATTGTTTGAAGGAAATCTTATAGAGGCGTGATTTAATTGAACTACAGGGTATAATTACGAAGACTGCAATAGGAAGCATGTTTATTGGGTTAATTTCTTAGTGTTAACACACTAGGTTGTAGGGGGTCAAAACATCTTGTGTTGATGTTTTGAGTTACAAGTTTCATAGAGTCTAAGTTTGAAGTCTTATGATGGTGGTCATGTCAACACATATAGCCTTAAAAGTCTCATTTTGTTTTCCTAATTATGATTATGACATGTCATACCTCTAGTCAGCACTTGGGTCTATTTTTTGTCATTATCTTTAGGTACAAGTGTTAAGTTGAATTGGTTATGTGTATTTTTCCAGCGAACTAGGAGAGTTCGTAGCATACCTTATAGTACAATTGGTTTCATGCTAATCATTACTTTGAAGGTATTTTAAAAAGGAAGATTATGGTTATCAGTGCATTCAATCTAACCTCTCTTTCATGGATTTTCTACCCAAATCTACAACAACTTTGAAATCTAGAATTCACCTCAAATCTGGCATTGCAAACTTGGCCAGTCTTGATGCTGCAAACTGTCTTGGATGAGGGTTGGAGGTTAGGAAGCTTGTAGGCCTCTGGGTGAAAATCTGAAATTACCAGCATCGACCATTAGGACCTCTGGTGCATGGGAATATCTTCAGCAGCCCAAGTTCATTCACCCTCTCCATTTGAGGTCCTATTAAGGATTGGAGTATGTCAATGTTGGTTATTTTCAAGAATGTAGAAGTTGAAGTCTTTTCAATTAGGAAAAATTCCCAAGACTCGGCCTGTTTATGAAATGTTATTGAATCCCCTTGGGGAAATATAAAATTGGGCACCTGGTGGTTAGGCGGAGAACCACATTATCCACTTCAGTTTTCTCAATGTTTGAAGGAAAACTCATAGAGGCGTGATTTAATTGAAGTGCAGGGTATAATTACGAAGACTGCAATAGGAAGCATGTTTATTGGGTTAATTTCTCAGTGTTAACACACTAGGTTGTAGGGGGTCAAAACATCTTTTGTTGATGTTTTGAGTTACAAGTTTCATAGAGTCTAAGTTTGAAGTCTTATGATGGTGGTCATGTCAACACATATAGCCTTACAAGTCTCATTTTGTTTTCCTAATTATGATTATGACATGTCATACCTCTAGTCAGCACTTGTGTCTATTTTTTGTCATTATATTTAGGTACAAGTGTCAAGTCGAATTGGTTATGCATATGTTTCCAGCGAACTAGGAGAGTTCGTAGCGTACCGTAGAATTGGTTTCATGCTAATCATTACTTTGAAGGTATTTTCAAAAGGAAGATTATGGTTATCAGTGCATTCAATCTAACCTCTCTTTCATGGATTTTTCTACCCAAATCTATAGCATCCTTGAAATCTAGAATTCACCTCAAATCTGGCGTTGCAAACTTGCCCAGTCTTGGCACTGCAAACTGTCTTGGATGAGGGTTGGAGGTTAGGCAGCTTGCAGGCGTCTGGGTGCAAATCTGAAATTACCAGCATCAACCTCATATCCATCAAGTACTCCATGATATTTTTTGTATTGTTTGGAGGTTAGGAAAGGAGTGTGGCTACTTATTTTCTCTTGGCATTGTTAACTATCATAGACGTCGTGAACTAGCTGATAGGGGCGCTATGAACTCATTTCCTGTAGTAGATGCATCTAAAGATTTGATCATAACTCAAAAATGGTGATGTGGGTTTTTACGAAATGTTTTTTGGAGGATAATGATAATGGCATTGACTTGCTGACAAAATTTCATCATGACCTAGTTTTTCATTCGAGAGATATAATTAAAACACCAGTGCGCTGCAAACTCTCTGTTTTGCATAGTTGTTGGATATTCGCCTTGTTTGGAGATTCCCACCTATCAAGGAAGGTTTGAATGGTCTCCTAGAAGTTAGTTGGACATGAGGGACATGTGTTCCATCTCCAGATCAATCAATATGACCTGTTTCAAAAGGCATTTATCATCATAGACAAAATCCCAAAAAATAGGATTTTGTTGGAATCTTTTGTAACAAGACTCCTAAATGGAGGAGTATCCTATGTAAATCCTTGGTTTCGACCTCCTTAGGGTAGATAGAGATTATTCACTATAAATGAAAGGGTTTTTTATCAGAAAAAGGTTCATTCCATGACCCAAGAGAGTCCAGAGAGAGTTGGAGCATGTAGTTTCCCTATGTGTTCTCATTGTAAGCATGAGGGCATGTTTTGTAAATATTTTTTCCAATGAAGACTCATGAGATCTGTCATATTAGATTGTTATTTATTTTTTGTTCATATATCTTTTCATATTGCTTGAGTATGACTACTGTTAATGTAGGTTTGATTAGCAGTATTATGTATGAGATTTATATCGTAAAGGATTTGTTGTAGAAGTTTATTACATGTTATATTTAAGCATTCACATTCATTGCTGGAAAGGATTTCCAATCAGTGAGTGTTCATACCAATGGATGTTATCAGTTGAGAAGGGTGTGAGGCTGATTTGTTCACTTATATGTTGACCCTTCTTTCTTTCTTTCTTTCTTTCTTTCATCATCATACAAGCTATTTATCCAATAGGAAGTTTGATTGCCTTCAATCTGCAGAATTTTTATGACTCCATTTACCAATGGTGTAGCCTATCGATATGAATTTTGATTCCCTCTCCATTTTTTCTTAATCATTTTGATACACCTACTCAAACCAATTTAATCTATTTATATTCTAATGGGTATTGGGCTTGCACTTACAGCAGTCTAAGTGTGACTCTCAGTGCTAACACTTAGAATTAAATGTGTCTATGGATAGTTCATAATTATCAATGGTGGATTGCGGCGATGGTATTCTCGCGGCTTGGAAAAGTAACTCCTATCCCTTTGCTATCTATTGACACCCTACAAATCAATTGGGTCATATTTATGGTCAGTTATCTTGGTCTCCCTTTCATTTTGGTTATTCTCTTGTTAGAATCATTGTCATTGTCCAACATGTTTGTCTATAAAATCAAAGTGTTCTTTGGAATTTGTCTCCTCTCTCCCACTTCATGGAATCAAAGCCGGGCTCTGGTAAGTTGGTAGGTTGCATTCTAGAGGAGACTTCGTCAATTATAGAATTTGATCCTTGCTTTTCGTTTCTCACCGTGACACATGGGAAAGCACCTCGGCAAGCTTGGGTGCTCAAATATGAGGAGCTGGTGGAGGACAACTTTACCTTCTCCCACCGGCTTTCTCTCAAAGTGGATTCTCATAGTTCGGCTCTCTCCTTTTCCTTGGAAACTTTGGCACAACACAGAGCACTCATTGGACAACTCCAGGCTGAAGTGGAATTTCTTTGTAGATAAGGGGATTCGATGCAAACAAAATTGGAAGCAAGGGAGTCATTTTTCAGAGCTCTCAGTCTAGAATCAGAATGGATTGGAACACAATAGACCTGAGAATAGTGCGAAAATGATATTTCCATATTTGAATGTGGCTCTAGTGCCACCAACAGATGAAGAATTCATCAAAAAAGAAAAGTAGTATATCCTTTCATAATTTTCAAAGATATCTACTATGTAGGGTAAATGTTTTTAAATTCTAAAGATTTTGGACACGGTAAAGCAGGATAAGCTTTATATGAAAAAAAACTTTTGTTTGTAATCAATAGTTATATTTTGTTGTATTTTCTCCTCTACCATCACTTTCCTATGTACTCAATGACCTCGGCTGGGCTTTTTATTAATAATATTTTCTCCATTTTGTGTTAAAAAAAACAAGGATAATGGCTTTCCTATGTTTAATGTAACCAATTAGCTTGAGGGTTTGGGGGGAAGAAAATACAGTGAGGGCATGTAGTGAAATCAACGGTTCAAATTATGGTGGATCATCGAGCGGAGTAGTATCTTCTGTTGGGGGTAGCTCTTCCACAGGGGAAAATTCAGCCTCCTCTTCAGCAACATCCTCAAATATGGCCTTAAATTTTTGTTGTCATTACACTTGTGCCTGGGAAAATATTTTTCATCACAATTATAACAAAGACCCTTGAGTTGGCATTCAATATTTTTTATCGAGTTAATTTGTGGATATTGAGTGGGGTGGAATTTGGGGCAGGATTGGTAAGTCAAGGGCGAGGAGGAAAATAGGGATTTTTGTTATCGAACAAGACAACCTGTTGTGTTTATTTGGCACATTTAGTATCTTCCAACCAATTCTGGGGGCGATCCATAAGGATCTATCTGCGGATTTCATCCTTGAGGCCACTGATAAAACATTCCCTGAAGAAGGCATTTGTCATGCCCTTCGTTCTTAAATCCAAGTGCTCAAAATAGATTATAAAGTCTTCTATTGTGCCATACTATTTCAACTTGGTCAAACAACCTAAAAGTGGGTTTCAGAGTCAAAGTGTTCATAAATCTATGCAACAAACTAGGTCCAAGCAACATACCCTTGATATGAATTTTTACGCCATTGCAAGCATTTCCAATGTCTAGGATCCAGATAGAGAAACATAACAGAGTTCGTCCAACTCATCAGTAATTCCATGCAAAGAGAAATAATGCTCCATTTGGGTGACCCATCCTATGGGATTGGAACCACCAAATTTATTGACTTCAACTTGGGGAAGATAGGGTTCATGAGGAAAGGGATTATACTGAAAGGAGGAGCCAGTACCATATATTTGGGAGGGTTGTTCAGGTAAGGAGGGATTCTGGGATCATTTCAGCAAATGGGTGAGAGAAGTATTGAGGGTATCAATTTTGTTGTCTATTTTTTCAAATCAGTCGTCAACTTTGGAAAATTCGATCCACGCTTGGTCCTCAAAATGGTCAAATTGGGCCTTGTTCTTGGTGATTTCATCCTACATTTCTTGGGTGCGAGTGTTGGCCATGTGGAAATTTGGGGTGCCTGTAATGGGGAGTGGGTACACTGAAAATAGATAGAGAGGAGTCATATATCACTGCGATCAGGGTGACAAGGGAAATCCAATGGAATAGGTGTGAAATAAGGGTGTCAAGAAGGGTGGGTGGGACCATAAAAGAAAAAAGGATTATAAGTGATAGGTACCACGATGATCAGGGAAAAAGGGGGAGTCTAATGGGATGGGCCGCAAATAAGGGTGTTGGGAAGGGGGTCGGTTCCATGAAAAAAATAGGCTTAAAAAGACATGTATCATTGTGATCAAGGAGAAGAGAGGAATCCAATGGGATAGGTCCCAAATAAGGGTGTCAACGGGACCACTATACTTGTTTTTTTTTACTCATGTAGAGTTATACTCCAATCTAAATAATACTGCAGTGTTGAAATGCTCAAATTATTAACAAGAAATAATGTATAGTAATTTTGCAACCGGAATGTAGGAGGCAAGGTTGAATGGAAATATATCTTGTCTGTTCTATTTTCGTCCGAAGGGTGAGGGTTTGCAAGCTTCCTATAGAAAATAGTTTTCCGTTTGTTATAGCTCTCTGATATATGTGTGGGGTCGAACAATAGTACTCAACCCAATATCTTAGGGCACCAACTAAGGAGGCTAGAACGTTCCCTTAGACATACTACCTGATTACCTAGGTACTAGAGAGTATCTCCCTGCGTGTTATTCTTGGTGGAACTATAGCAGTCAGGCGGTTGATCAATTGATCTACAACGGGTTTTAGGATACCTAGGCTAGTCCATATATAGGTGTTGTTTAATGCACTACCTGATCCGGATTATTTTCGGCACGAAATGAGATTGGAGATATAATAAAGAAATGCACAGAGATATCACAGATCTTCAATAATATAACAGAAATGTATCAAAGATGCAACCATAAACACAGATATACAGTAATACATGACTTCTATTAAAGAAATAAATGTACAGAGACTATAAAAATACAGAGTGAAAGACTCGCTAGAATGGTGGCAGCTTATCTCTGAGAAGAGATGTGACGGCTACTCGCATTCACAAGAAGATGATTACAATGAGGCTTTGAAGGCCTTTTTACAATAAATAGGAATGCCAAAAACCCTAGACATCCAAAAAGCTAACCCTAGGAGATGAAGCACCAAAAGTCATGTGGGCCCCGTTTGGGTAAGTTAGTACATCAACTTCCTGGGGTCGTAACTTTTGCATATGATCTTCGTTTTAGGCGTATGATAGCTCGTTGGAAAGGTATCGTCGAGGAGATTCATTTTGGGGGCTCAATAATGCTTTTGGATATCATTTATAACCTTGATCTCGAAAAACCTTCATTTAGGCCCTCAAAATGGCCCCAGAAGTTAAAACCTGCTAAAAATAGTAAATTGCCAAAATTGCCATAAATCTGTTTTGAGCCAGTCGAAAAAGGTGGGTGGCCACCGATATCCACCTGGATCACTACCACTCAAATGGGTGCCAACAAGGGTTACAAGGGTGTCCAACAATGTGAGCTTAAAAAACCTGTTGTATTTCTTGTGTGCATGCTTCCCCGACCATGGATTTATGCGTTGAACAATATATCATTGTAGCTTAAATACGTTGGAACACATCTATACCCTAAAAATACATTTATCCACAATTCCTTCCCAGGAAAGTGCTATGATACCATTTGTTAAGAACTTGGTTATGTAGTATTCAACAAAAACAAGAATATCACAGGAATTACTAATGGAACAATAGAATATAGAGAATGAAACATCAAAATGATACCTTTATTGAAACGAAATCAATTTTCACTTGTGTCTTCAAGGGGGAAACCTCCAGCAGAGTAGTGCTCTATTACAATAATTCTCAAGAGAAGGCTCTCTCATGCCTCCTACTCTTATTTATACTAATTCTATATTATAAAGAACACTCTAGAGGAATATCTTTCTAGAAATGGAAGCTTAGATTAGGTATTCTTACATTGACTCGTTCACATTTATTAAATAGGCCTTATTAACTAATATCGGCCTTTATTACATGTAAAATATATTAGTCTACCTACGTGAGAGGTTAGGGAGGTCAGGTCTTGTTATACCCTAACCTAGGGATAACTAAGGATATTGTGTCTCGAGGCCCACAGGTTATAGACATGGAGTGTCAAGAGTCGGACGGCCTAAGCATAGCCCTGGATGGCCCCTCTTTTCTTCAAGTACAATCCACATATCGCCAACAGTAGTGTCCATCACACTAGCCTGGTCATGAAGTGGAAGTGGGTCTTGCTCCATGAGGTAATGAGTCTGGGTATCATGGTATGTATACTCTGATTTTTTATGCACTTGAATATGTTGTATTGAATCCTTCTTCATTTGATGATGCTTGCTTGGAAATTATGCTATTTTCCTTGTTTAAACCTGGGAGGGTGACACAGTTCCCTAGTAAGTTTATTTCCCTTTAGGATGGGTTGCTATTGGGTGGGTATTTGAAGAGTCACCATCCATTCCATCCATACTTACCACTTTCCATCTTTATTCCTTCTGTTTCCCCATCTTTTGGGCATTGGGATTGGATACACTAGGAAGGGTTGTACCTTACCTCATGGGAAGAAGGGGCTAAAGGCCCAGAGGGTAAAAGTAGCTGGAAAGAGTTAAAATCCATTTTGAAACCTTCAATATGCTTCACCCAAGGATCCCTGAGAAAGAAGTGAAAAGATTCTCAGTAATAAAAGGAGACCCACAATATAATGTGAACACTCAAGGTATTAGTTGATGGATATGAGGTCTCATCACGATCCGACCTATTATGACCATGGACATGTAGAGATATGAAATTACCATCTATATGTTCACCAATCTAGGTTAATGGCTCTTGGTTGTGTATCCAAGAGAAAGGGGTCTCAACACGAACCATCATTTTCATTTCCTTGAACTGATTTGTGGATGACACTGTCACCTCTGGTCACCAAGCCAGGACAGTGGCCCTCAACTATTCTCTTGTAGAACAATAAAAAAATATCAAAATAAATAAAGCTAAGAATAAATAGCAATGAATCGACTAGGAAATAATTGCATGCATGACAAGGGGCATCTCACCCTCCACAAAGGCACCCATAGGTAAGAGTCTACATTTCCATACTATCACATGCACCCCATGCCGAAATATTTACCCCATGCCACCTCATACACTTGCATGACTTGGACTAGAATCCACCAAAGAAACACCTCAAACTTAAGGGGGATTAGCCCAATAAGACACCCTAAGACCCTCTCCAAGCCTAAAATTGTCAAATTTCATAATGTCTTTGAGCATTTGTTTGGGTTTAAGGGGGGTTGGATGCACATGTTCGGGTGATTTAATTATTGGATGTGATTTACATGCTATGATCCTTGTGACTTATGAAACCCTTGAGGGTGTACTTGTTGACTCTGCAGGACCTTTCTCGGTGGGGAGATGCACATGAGGGAATGATTATCTCAGACCTTCCTGAGGGCTCAAATCCCACAAATGGACATTGAAACCCCATCCAGGGGGTAAGAAAAGATTGAAGTCTTGCACCAGAAGAAGGAAGGGTGTTTCCCTTGGAGGCACCTCGGTGGATCTAGACCCAAGGGATATTGCTCCTCCCACATGGGCAATCATCCCAGAATTTCTATAAGGCAAAGGACAATCAACTAGAATTAAATTATACATTTAATTGCCTCTTAAAGTACATTTATGAAGGTTGTTGTTGTTGTAATTACTTCTATTTTACTGTTCTTACAGTCTTCTTAGACAGATTATTAAATTTTATTTTTTGGTTGATAAATCTCTAAGAACTGGGATAGTATGATTATTGGATCTTTAATACCTTGTTACATTGTCTATGCAAGTTCATTCTCCAAGACACTTTGCATTTGATACCATTTACTGCATACACTAGCTTCCAGCATTTAATTTCATGAATTTGATGTCTTGTTGAAGTGTTAATATCAATTGTTGCTTGTCATAACATTTGTTGTTGTCTTGGTTAAGGGTAGGTACTTTCCTTTACCTCATTTTCTTCACCTTTCAAGAAACGAATTCCAACTTGAGTGACCTAGAGAGAGGGGAATTTTACTTTACCTTTTTCCCTTCATCAACCCACTAGGTCTAGGGGTGTCTCCCTTGGAGTAGAGTCATCTTCCTCCTAAATAGAAAGAGGCACCATGTTAAGGTGATAGTGATAAGATTTCCTTCATGTTACGTCAATATTGGCCTACTTTCCTTTAGTATTTGGGCAAGTACAGATTGTGCGATAACATTTTTGGCACCGTTGTCAAGGAACACTAAGTCAATTTTCCTCAACAACAATTTTTCGATAAGCCTTTTACTCAAAGAATTTACTTTACAAATCTTACCCGGCGACTCCACTGAGGGTGATTCCCTCACTCCCTTTGATGATCCCTAGAAGGATTATCTAGAGACTCCACTAATTAAAAATCCAACCATTGTTTCTCAATGGGACCCAGTTGATTTCAAACCCTTGGATATGAGTGAAATTTTGGGTTATCCTCGAGAGATTCCTTCATGGTATAAAAAATGGATGCTTAGATTTACTGGTAATGATGCAACCAGAGTTGAGGAATATATGGATAAATTTTGGGCTCTCTTCCAAATTAATCCTATAAGTGACAATGTCCAAGACTTGGCTATGAAACTCTTTTCGACCACTCATCATAACGATGTTAGAACTAGGTATGAAGGTCTCCCTGATAAAGGCATCAATACCATGGATCAATTTGAGGAAACCTTCTCGAATTAATGGTCACTTTATAAAATATTTTCTACCCTAAATATTCCAAGATGCCCAAACCCCTTTCCACTTGGTTTGGTAGACAATTGTCCGAAATTTGATGGAAACCCATCCCTCGCTAACCCTCATGTCACGAAATTATTGAAATATGTTTCAGAGACAAAAGTAATACATCAGGATGTACTAGTAAGATTTTTATTATTGTCTCTAGGAGCGGACCAAAGGGCGTGGGTTAAGCATGATATCATCCCGAAGAATATAATTTCTATTAAGGTATTCATTTTACTTTTCCTCGAAAGGTGGGACCCAGCCATGCGAGTGTATAAAATACTTCAACCCTCTAAAAGGAAGGGTTACACCCTAGCCATATTGAGGAAGACCAAGACCAACAATAAGTTGAAGAGAGAATCCTTGATGAAGGTTACCAATCCCATGAGGAAGAGAAAGAATTTATTCATGATTCTACTGAAGATAATGAGGACCTAGTGGAAGAGAAAGAGCCTAAAAATATCAAACATCATGATGAAGTGTTGATGTGTGATCATCCCTTTGATAAATCCATCCAAGATCATATTCCTCCTACACAAGAAGAAGAGAATGAGGTTAATCATTTTCCTTTTTAGGGTTTTTATGATACCGTGTTCTATGACTCGAAAGGTGAAGAAGTAAAGGAACCCTTGGACAAGATAGATCCTTCATATTCTGATGAAGGTGAAGAAATGATTGAAAAGGTGAGTCATGAGGATGATGGACTGATAGTTGATGAAGTAATCCAAGCCATTGACGCTCCTGCACAGGAAGAAGTGAATATGGTAAGTTGTTTCCCTTTCCAATATTTAGATGATACTCTATGTTATGATTTGGAAAGTGAAGAAGTTTTAGAGGAGCCCTTGGATGTGTTAAACCCTTCATGTTCTGACAAAGGTAATGACATGATCGATAATAATGATGAGTTCATACATGTTGGGAAACGTAAATGGGATGTGATTGGTTATGATGGGGATCCTATTTACAACATTGAGGATCATTTCCAAATTTTTCCTTTACAGCTATAATATTAGGTTACTTCTAATTCTAACATTTGGAAACAAGGAGATGATATAGTTATAGACATCTTCCAAATTCCCAAGGATGAACTAGTGCTATGTTTTCAAGATGATTTTCGGTCATACCTTGAGGATTTTGATGACCGTTCCTTTGAGCACTTGGATTTATTCTATGAAGAATATTATCAACCACCATTGTGCTCATATATTGATAAGGGTGAGGATGTTGCTTTCCTAAAGAAGGATACTTGTGATAAGGTTTTCCAAGACCCTTCAATTACTTTACCTCGTTATGTCACTAAGGATGCGGTTGGGAAACATGTCCCCTATCCCAAGTTTTCTCTAGGGAAGAGCCTTCCTTTAGAATTCAAGGGAAGGTTGAATACCTTAAGAAGAAGTTTATTATCTCAGTCTTTCATCTTTCCCTTAAGAAATTGTCAATATCCCTCTAGATTCTTGTTAGTCCCTTCTCAGACTTCGAGTATTGATGATGTCCAAGGTAGTCATACTTCAAACTCTTTGAGCTAGCCTCTTGAGTCTTCGACCTTTCACGATCCTTTTATGATATGGATTGAGCACTTTTCTAGAAGTGTTACTTGTCATAACTTTTTACCTCCCTCCCACCTCCATGAGCTAGACCTTACGATTTCTTGTGATATAATACATGCTCTAACTAATGTTATTTTTGTGCTTAACCTATCATTTTTTTGGTTTATGATGAAGTGTAGAGGCAGATATTATGAGGCATTTCTAGGATGGTTTCACTGGTTATATGACTACACCTAGAATTCAAGTAGTAGGTAAGTATAAGTAGGTAGGCATTTTCATCCATTCTACATACCATTACATATCATTCTAGTATAGTTGTAGTTGTGTTTTCATATTTGTTTTTATTCATTTATATATATACATATGCTCATGATCATATGTTAGATTAGTAATGATTTTATCTCGATTTCGATGGACAAAGGGTGATATCACCACCCTATATGTTACTAATACCTTTTGTTGAGATTTAGCAGGCACAAGTCATACCAGAGATGTTGAGGTTCTCATGTGCTCTACGGTGAGCACATGTCCCTGAGTTGGAGCCAGATGTTATCCCCTAGCCTAGGGATAACTAATGATATCATGTCTCGAATCCCACAGGTTCCAGACATGGAGTGTCGAGAGTCAGAGGACTTAAGAATAGCCTCGGAGGGCCCCTCTTTTCTTCAAGTACAGTCCACATATCGCCAGCAACAACATCCATCACACTAGCATGGCCCTAAAGTGGAAATGGGTCTTGCTCTATGAGGTAATGAGTTCGGGTATCATGTTATGTATCACTATGATTGTTTACGCACTTGAATATGTTGTATTGAATCCTTCTTCATTTCATGACATTTTCTTGGAAATTATGCTCTTTTCCTTGTTTAAACCTGCGAGGGTGACACAATGCCCTAGTAAGTTGATTTCCCTTTAGGATGGGTTACTATTGGGTGGGTATTTGAATATTCATCATCCATTCCCTCCATACTTACCACTTTCCATATGTATTCCTTCCATTTCCCCATCTTTTGGGAATTGGGATTGGTTACACTAGGAAGGGTTGTACCTTACCTCATGAGAAGAAGGGGCTAAAGACCCAGAGGGTAAAAGTAACTGGCAAGAGTTAAAATCCATTTTAAAACCTTTGATATGCTTCTCCCAGGGATCCCCGAGAAAGCAGTGAAAATATTCTCAGTAAGAAAATGGGACCCACAAGATAACATGAACACTCAAGGTATTAGTTGATGGATAGGAGGTCTCATAATGAGTCAGCCTATTATGACCACAGACATGTGGCGGTATGACATTACCATCTATCTGGTCACCAAGCCAGGGTAATGGATCTTGGTTGCATAGCCAAGAGAAAGGGGGTCTCATCACGATCCAACCTTTTCATTTCCATGAATCGATTTGTGGATGACATTGTCACCTCTGGTCACCAAGCCAGGATAGTGGCCCTCAACTATTCCCTTGTAGCACAAGAGAAAAATATCAAAAGAAAGAAAGATAAGAATAAATGGCAATGAATGGGATAGGAAACAATTGTATCCATGAAAAGGTGCAACTCACACTCCAAAAAGGCACCCACAGGTAAGACTCTACATTTCCATGTTATCACATGAACCCCATGCCACCTCATACACTTGCATGACTTGGACCAGACTCCACCTGGGAAACACCCCAAAATTAAGGGGGATTATCCCAATAGGACACCCTAAGACCCTCTCCAAACCTAAACTTGTCAAATTGCATAACATCTTTGAGCATTTTTTTGGGGTTAAGGGGGGTTTGACGCACATGTTTGGGTGACTTAATTATTGGATGTGATTTACATGCTATGACATTTGTGACTTATGAACCCCTGGAAGGCGTACTTGTTGTCTCTGTAGGACCTTTCCCAATGGACAGGTGCACATGAGGAAATTATTAGATCAAACCTTCATGAGGGCTCAAATCCCAAAGATGGACATTGAAACCCCAACCAAGGGGTAAGAAGAGATTGAAGCCTTGCATTAGAAGAAGGAAGGGTGTTGCCTTTAGAGGCACCTTTGTAGACCTAGACCCAGGGGATCTTGTTCCTCCCACATGGACGTTATCCCTTGAGGGCCCTGGATGTCATCATGGATACCCTAGACATCATACAAAACCAAGGTTTTCATCTTGGACAACATTTGTGAGGTATTGGCACTTGTGGGCAAGGTTTCAGGCCTTTGGAGGCCCAACGTTTCACCTTCCCTACCCAATGTTCCATACTTAGGGCTCAATGTCACCTTAGAGGGGCATGATGTCATCCCTGGAGTAATTCTTTGATGCAAATTCATTTTATTTTGTCCATATTTAATTTTTGTAAAAAACTGGCCAGGTCATTGTTGTTTTATGACCTAAAACTTAATTAAGGTCAATTTTTTGTATAAATAAGACAAAAGTGACATTCATTTTACATCACAACTTGTCCTTGGATATAAGGAGGTCTGAAATTTCTCCCTATTGGGTGGTACTTGGCTGAAATAGTGAGGCGTAACTCTCTTGAGAGGCTTGTTTTAGCACTTGGATCAAATTCTTGAAGTTGTATGGTGATCTTGCATGGTATTTCATGATTATTCTTGGTGCAAGTAAGTGAATTGTTTCATTTTCATTGCAAATGTTTATGGTAATGGCTTATCTTTCTCATACAAGCTTATGAAATTAATTTTATTTTGTCCATATTTCATTTTTTGTAAAAAATTGGTGAGGTCGGCCCTGTTTTATCACCTAAAACTTATTAAGGTTAATTTTTTGTATAAATAAGACAAAAGTGACATTCATTTTACATCACAACTTGTCCTTGGAGATAAGGAGGTCTGAAATTTCACCCTATTGGGTGGTACTTGGCTGAAATAGTGAGGCGCAAGTCTCTTGAGAGGCTTGTTTTAACACTTGGATTAAATTCTTGAAGTTTTATGGTGATCTTGCATGGTATTTCATGATTATTCTTGGTGCCAGTAATTGAATTGTTTCATTTTCATTACAAATTTTTATGGTAATGGTTTATCTTCCTCATACAAGATTATGAAATTGCATGGTGTATTTAATGCTTGAAGTAAGAAACTTAAAGCGCTAATTTTGTTTCTTTTTATTTGCCTAGCTTCGTAGAATTGATCTAATAACTAGTGAAACCCTAGGGCCCTACAGTGCTACCTCCCTTGAGGTCTTCATCTATCTATTGTGCATAAGTTAATTTTCGTCCACAAACTCTTCAAGAAGAAGGAGGTGTTAGGGCCTAGAAGTGCCTAGACCCTAGCTTCCTCTCTTCTTAAGGTCAAGAATCCTAGGAGGACTTAAGGTGCTATTCCTCCTGGGTCTTTTCCACTCTTGAATTATGTGCACTATAATTTGTTACCAGCCCTAAAGGGAGTCACCAACCTTGACTCCATTTACCCATAAAAGGTAGTAGTCCTCCTTTCTCACTTATTGACAAGACTACCAACCTACACTCAAACATCACTTGTTGTTGTACTAACTCATCCTAACTTACTAACCTAGTTTAAAAGTACTAACCTGTTGTTGTTACAAATACATGATACAACCATTATACAACAACTTGTTTTAGTTTACAAGCTAACTAAATCAACCTAGAAAATTGCATGAAGAAAATTACTATCATCCAGAGTTAGAGTGTGCATTAATTTCTATTACAAAGTGAATTTTTGAAGGTTTCTTGCAGCTGTCATCACTTTCTTTTTGTTGATGTTACAGTCACTTTTGACAGCCTATTCATTTTTTGATTGATAAACCACGCATAATTTGTACTAGGAAAACCACAATCAATAAATGCTAAAGTGTGTGATCAATTGCCTCTTAAAGTACACTCCTGAAGGTTGTTACAATTGTTATAATTTATTTTTCTACTATTACATCATTGGTACAGTCATCATTTTGCACCGCTTTCAACCTCATTTAACCATATTAATCAGCCCAAATTTTGTATAAGGCAAAGGACAATCAATTAGAATTAAATTCTACATTTAATTGCCTCTTAAAGTGCATTTATGAAGGTTGTTGTTGTTGTCATTACTTCTATTTTATTGTTGTTACATTCTTCTTAGACAACTTATTAAATTTTAATTGTTGGTTGATACATATCTAAGAACAAGCATAGTATCATTATTGGAGCTTTAATACCTTGTTACATTGTCTATGCAAGTTCATTCTCTGAGACACTTTGCAACTGATATCATTTACTGCATACACTAGCTGCCAACATTTACTTTCATGAATTTTATGTTTTGTTGAAGTGTTAATATCAATTATTTCTTGTCATAATGTTTTTTAGTGTCTTGGTTAAGGGCATGTACTTTCCTTTACCTCATTTGCTTCACCTTTCAAGACATGAATTCCAACTTGAGTGACCTAGAGAGAGGTGCATTTTACTTTACCTTTTCCCCTTCATCAACCCACTAGGTCTAGGGACATATCCCTTAGAGTAGAGTCTTCTTCCTCCTAAATGGAAAGAGGCACCCTGTTAAGGTGACAGTGACAGGATTGCCTCCGTGTTACACAAATCTTGGCCTACTTGCCTTTAGGCTTTGGGCAAGTACATATTGTGTGATAACAGGTCCCTAACATAAAATTACACCACATTGTTGGATGATTATCTACATTTTTAGGTAATTATTAATTTTATCAATACTTGTTTATTTACCATAGTCATCCACATATGAAATATGAGGGTCTAGTGTAACTTTGATGAACTTACTAAAGATTTATTTTTTGTGTTTTTCTTGACACTAGGTGGATTATTTCCAAACAGATACATGTTATGAGCATTTGGTCTTGGCATGATGAAATAGTGGAATTATTTCTATTTTTGTAAAAGAAGTTTCCAACTAGTTTTATGGATATTTAGGTCCACCTTTTGGTACATTTAGTAGAAACCATTAAATTAGCTAGTGTGGTGAGTTATACATGGATGTTTTTCCTAGTTAGGTGCATAAAAAATATTAATGATTTGTAAGGAAACAACACACCATGAAGGGTGCATGGCGAAAGGGTACATTATAACATGCCATGAAGGGTGCATGGCGAAAGGGTACATTACAACATGCCATGAAGGGTGCATGGCGAAAGGGTACATTAAAGATTTTTTTGTTTCTATGTTTGAGTTCCTAAAATAAGTCTATGTAGATACACCAATCATGTGAGATAGTGAACATAGTGAAAAAAAACTAAAAGGAGAGTCACACACTTTGAAAGATACATACTTATTTGTCTTATAAAATTGTAATTATATTTTTTATTGAATATTTATTTCCACAAAACAATATTTTTTTCATTAACATTGTAGATATGAATTTTTTCACTAACATTAACATTGTAGATATGAATGAATCATACAAATTAAATAAGTTTAATTTGTTCAATATGAAGGAAACAAAAAATGAATGAATATGTATGATGAGATGTAAAAAACAAATAACTAAAATACATTTAAAAAATAAATAAAAGTCAAACCCTCATATGACACCCCACACCCCCTTAGTGATCAATGGAACTTAGTGTGTACCAACATGAGTGAAGAACAATGTGGAACTTAATTATAAAACTTCATCGAAACCATGGATTGATTAAGGAAATAAGATTTTTTTGTTTAACATCAATTAGGAAGACCTCATGATTGGCATGAGTGGATTAGTGTCGAGTTGTTATTTTTATTGTTTCACATTTTTTAAAATATTGTAAATCCATTATTTAAAAAAATATAGTTCCAAGAGAGTTAATAGTTTTGAATTTTTTTCCAATATGTTATTTGAACATATAAAAGAAAAAGAAATCACTATTACAATAAAATGTTTATTGTTTTAATTTATCCATAAAAATATTAGAATCACTTTATTTT
>SNQJ01S0063373.1:14793-26354 GCA_010110895.2 Picea sitchensis
CCTTTCTCATTTCTATTCAAAACTGTATTAAAATCGCCTGAAATAATGCAAGATTGCAGATCTACGGTGGATTTGAAAGATGTCAAAGACTTCCAACATTCCAATTTGTCTTTGTACCCCAAAGACACATAGATATTTATCACAATGAATCTCATTTTTGTCTTCTTAAATTTAAATACTGAAAGAAGTCAATGTTGAGATTGAAAGCTTACCTCTTCTTCAATTTTGTCGGTGTCCCACAATGTAAAAATACCTCCAGAGGATTTGGATGAGATTTTAGTTGATCCTTCGCCTCTTGTGATAGATTTATTTCCTGCTTGAATTGCATCTGATTGCTCCAATTTGGTTTCTTCAAGTAGAATTATTGAGGGCATTTCTTTTTTGATTAGATCTCTTAGTGCTTCTATTTTTTTCTTGCTACCTAACCCCTTGTAGTTCCAAGAAAGAAGCTTCATCATCATTTAGAGGGTTGAGAGGGTTTTCCTCCTTGAGAAGGAGTTGGTTAGACTTCTGAGTATTTTGCATTATTCTTCTTGCTCATGTTTCTTATTGATGTCTTGATGGAATGCTGGCGTCCCATGCTTTTTCTTTGTTTGCATTTTCCTCTCTGGAGTCCTTACTAGATTTGTGCCCTACTTTTTTGTGACTTTTACCAAAGTACCCTTCTTCTTGTGTTTTCTTTGCTTTCCCTCTAGTCATGATTTGTTCTATATTTTGTTGTTTCCTCCATGGACTATCACCATCTTTTCTTACTTCCCCCTCCTCTGATTCTACTTCTATCTCTTCTGTTTCAGACTATTCATGTTCATGATGATCTACGCACAGATTTGACTATGGTTTCTCGGTGATTATAGTGTCTCCATTGTCGTTGGATTTCTCTTCTAAAATGATATATTGATTTTATGTTTCAATTTGGCCGCCTGGTGGAGTGGTTTTTGGAGCTTCCTTCTGGGAGATATTAGGGTTTTGTTGTTGTGGTTGTGGATCGATATATTTTGAAGGGGTTCCACCCTTAGGACCAGAGACATGACCATTATTTGCCTTTTTTCTGGTTGGTTTCCATCCTTCTTCTCCTTCTGATTGTGGCCCTACTAGACTCTGGGGGGATTTGGGGAAGTGGCGGGAGAAATGTCCATACTCATAGAAAATTTTTCACTTGAAAGGAAACTGCTCACAATACACTTTTTGAACATGATTCCATCCATCTAGGGCTAATTTCATCGCTTCTGGCAGACCTTTTTCGATATCCACTTCGACACAAATACGAGCGCAGTAAAACATCGATGACTTTGGTTCATCTTTGTCTATGAATCGACCCAGGGAGTTACCTATGCACTTGAGCACAAAGCCTCAGAAAACATAAATATAAATACATAAACACATAAATTCTATCTTATTTACTTCTTTGTTTGATGTTCCAGCATAATAATAATGTTCAGTAGAATAAAAATGAACAACATAATAAAGAACAACAACAACATAATAAAGAACATCAACATCATAATAAAGAACAACAACATCATAATAATGAAACAACAACATGATAATGAAATGTATTTACCTCAATCTGATGTTGAACTGAAGCTCAACCTGATGCTGATGAATCCTGCCCAAACTGATTAACCTCCCAGCCAGCTAGGAACGACCTCTCCGGCTCCCTAGCTCCAAGATTCCTTACGGTTTCTTGGCCCCTGAGCCCAAAATTCCCAGTAACACGTGCCCCTGTAAGAGTCCTCAAGCAAGTTGTAAGCAAAACAGATCCAACCCAAACTGTTTCCTCCCTTCTCCTTCTCCCTCTCCAAATTTCTCACCTTCCCATAAATTAAAAATATCACTCAACCCACAAAGAGATCCCCTTTCTGAGTCCTCCCTCCCCCCCCTTATCTTCCTTCTCCTCCCTTATCCAACAACCTTCCCCTCATTAATTACCCGACCACCTTATCCCCCTCCATAAATTGGTTCAACTAATTATATTATAATAAAGTCTTAAAAAAAAATTCTATTTTAATAATTCATTAAACTAATATTTATTAATCATGATAATTAAAGAATTAATTAGGGTTGTTACATACACCCACCCTTCAAAAAACTTTGTCCCGAAGTTAGAGTAATTTACAATACAAGGGAGATGACACATGGTTCATACATCCATATCCAATAAACAACATTATCAGTAAGTAAGCAAAAGAAAACTCATACATACTAGTGTACATGTGCAAGAGATGCATGTGTAGCTAGCACATACAAGTCTCATGCATGTACTAATGACAATAATTATCACACCTATAGTAATTTTTGTATGCGTCAAATCCAATCAACAAGACTATTCATTTTATAAAAGATAATAAACCAATTAAAATGTTTGCAAAATCCCTTAATTACAATAATTTAGCTCAACAACGTTCATTTAGACAATTGTAGTTCAGTTAAGCAATTATAAATATACATATTTATATATTCTCTTTTCACAAAGGAAAACAACAAATTCCACTATAAGGAAAATACCCATACCCTCTCAACTATTTCTATTCATCCTTCCTCCCTAACTTACTTCCGTCTTCCATCCCTATCCTTCCTCTGCTAGACTATCTTGGAGCGTCAACTATATTGAACTAACTCCAAATAGAACCCGTAAGTGGAAGTGTCACTATCTTGACCAAGTTTCCCTAGCAGGAAACTGACAGTGATCATCACACGTCTAGGGGAGCGTGAGCTAACACCATCCTCCCATGACTCTAGGTTTCAGAGGATACACAACGGGAAATGACTCCACCCCTCCTAATAGGACTAGGGTCCACACCCTACCATGGAATATACAGTGGCACTGTGTTGTTGGGCATTTTTTCATCGTATATTTAGTTTTAGGTAGTCTCACCACCTGAAAAACCTGCACTAGTCCACATATCATAGCAATGCATTCGAACACAACATAATTTCACATACACAGATTCATACCATATTGTTTCTCGGTCGGTGGTCATGACATCCACTTTTATTACCATTATCCTTTTGCTATTTCATAGCCCATTGACCTGCATATTAGTCTATAACCATAACTCATATATATCTATGCATTATCATCATGTAAATGTATTCGACCATAATCTCAATTCGGTATCCACATACCAACAACTTTAAATGTCAAATTTTTCAAGTTAGAAATAGATCGCATAATATCCCCATAATTCAATTAACGTTAACCATTCATAGAATTTTCATTTACATAATAGATTGCATCATATCCATCATCATTCAAATAACGTTAAACATTCATAGAATTTTCATTCACATAATAGATCGCATCATATCCATCATCATTCAAAGAACTTTTAAACATTCATAGAATTTTCGTTCACATAATCGATTGCATAATATCCATCATCATTCAGAGAACGCTAAACATTCATAGAATTGACATTCACATAATAGATTGCATAATATCCATCATCATTTAAATAACGCTAAACATTCATAGAATTGACATTCACATAATAGATTTCATAATATCCATCATCATTTAAATAACGTTAAACATTCATATAGGTTCCTACGTCTTAAAAGTTCAAGTGTATCATTAATAGTTTCACAGTGAATATAAAATAAAGGTGATTAGGCCTCAGGTAATCCTAGCTATCTAAGTCAAAAGGTGGCGTTAGATACACCCAACCTTCGAGAAACATATCCTCGAGGTGGTCAAAAAAGTGAGGGATAATTTCATCGTAATGTCTCAGCATCCTCCCAAGTAGCAGATCTTGGACTATACTTGTCCCACTGGACCTTAACTTGGTCTACCAAACGATTCCTGAGCTGTCAGACTCTACGGTCCAATATGCGTAACAGTTCTACTGTGAGGTTTCCTGAGTCCGATACTTGCAATTCCTTCCAATTCAGTTTATGTGATTCGTCAACAACATAATGACGTATAACAGATACATGAAAAACATTATGAGTTTTATACAAGTGGGGTGGCAGTACGAGACAATAGGTAACAAGTCCAATTCTCTCTTGGATTTTGAACGACCCTATAAATCGAGGTGACAACTTTGTCCCCTTCTCGAACCGAATGGTACTCTTATTAGTTCTGATACAAATGAAAACTTGATCTCCCACTTTATAACTTTGGTCGGTCCTATGTGCATGAACATAAATTTTCTGTCTATCCTGTGCTTCCTTTAGTCTCTGCCTAATATGAACCACCATAAATTTTTCTCGGCTCATCCCGTGGCTTCCTTTAGTCACGTTAATAGTGAAACTCACCTATTTACCCTCCATCTCTTGAATCAATCTAGGCCCAATCAACTGTCACTCAGTCTTCTAAACTTTCCAAACTCAACAATGTTCCACATGGACTTCCATATAGAGCTTCTGAGGGTGGAATTCCCATGGAGCTATGAAAACTTTTATTGTAGGCTAACTCTACCAAAGGTAGGTACTTTTCCCAATGGGTTTCATTATCCATAACATATCATAAGCATGTCTTCCAAGACCCTACTTACTCTCTTAGTTTGCCCATCTATTTCAGATGATGTTGTGCTTAAGTTCAACTCAGCCCCCAATGTCGGGCTTGCAAACTTTTCCAAAACCTGGAAGTGAATCCGGAGTTCCTATCTGAAATGATCTTCTGGTATCCCAGTAAATGGATGACTCACTTATAAACACGCCAAGTGCCACATCAAGGACATTGTAAGTGTCTCTAATCGTAATAAAATGAGCACTCTTCATCAACTTATCAACTACTACAAGAATGACATTGTGTCTATGAGATGTGAGCGTAACCCCACAACAAAATCCATAGAAATGACTCTCCCACTTGGACATAGGAACATCATGTGGTTGTAGGAGACCTACTGGTGGTGGTGGTCAGATTTCACTTGTTGACACTTCAGGCACTTGGCTACTCTAAATGGACTACATCGTGCTCATGCCTACCTAGAAGAAAAACTTCTTCATGTCTACGTACATTTACTTCACACCCATTATACACACAAAGTCCTCTATGGGATTCCTTCAAGATGATGCTTCAAATATCCCCACACTTAGGGATGTACATCCTTCCTCGATATCTTTAATAGTCCATATCTCTTCTAGGCTATATCCTTCATACTTGGATCTAATTGCCTCTCACTATGGAGGGTTTAAGTAACCTTTAAACACCAACTATCTCTCCAAGGAGAGCTAAGGCCAACACATGCTCCTCGCATTGACTTTTGCTGTCACTATGAGAAGATTCGTGGTCTCCTACCAAGGCATCCGCGACCACATTCTATTTTCCTTTGATGCCTAAATACTTCAAAATCATACTCACTCATAAACTCATTCCATCGCTTTGCCCTGACATTCAGATCCTTTGAGTGAAGAGATGTTTAAATTTTCATGGTCCATTTTGCTCGTCTCGCCCCACTAGATAGTGCCTCCAAAGTTTCAGAAAGCTAGCATTACAACCGCCAACTCTAAATTATGAGTAGCATAAATCTCCTCGTGTGGCTTCAACTTCCTTGATCATACACTATCACTCCTCCATCTTTGTATCGAACATGACCCCCAACTCTTACTGAGGCATCCGTGACTATGAAGTCCTTTTCATATCCGACACTGTAGGAATTGGTGCACTAGTTAGTATTAACCTCTTAAGCTCGATGAATGCACTATCACATTCTTTTGTCCATTCATACCTGATCCCCTTGCGCTGCAGAGTGGTGACGGGTTTCGCTATTTAGAGAACCCTTCCACAAATATCTGGTAATAACCTGCTAGCCCCATGAAGTTTCTTACCTCATGAGCATTTTTCGGCACTGGCCATTCCATAATGGCCTTTACCTTTTCTGGGTCCACAAAGATTCCTTCAATGGAAATGATATGACCTAAATAGTGAATTTATTTCTGGAAGAAGGAACACTTTGACAATTTTCCATACAATTTGTTCTCTCTAAGGTAGGACAACACCACTCGCAAGTGTTACTCATGTTCTCTTTTGTTCTTGGAATAGATGAGGATATCATTTAGAAAGACCTGTACAAAGCGGTCTAATTACTTCCAGAATACACCATTCATGAGGCTCATGAATACTGCTGGCGCAAACCGAAAGGTACTACAACGAACTTGTAATGCCCAAACCGAGTTCGAAAGGCAGTTTTAGGAATATCACCTTCCTTAATCCTTAACTAGTGATACCCTGATCGCAAATCAATTTTTGAGAATATCGTTTCTCCTTTCATATGATCAAAGAGATCATCTATTCGTGGCATTGGGTACCTATTTTTCACTGTATCACGGTTCAAGTCCCTCTAATCTATACACAATCGTAAGGAACCATCCTTCTTCTTCACAAAAATTACTGGTGCACCCCAAGGCGAGACACTAGGCCTTATTAGCCCTAAGTCGAGTAGCTCTTTCAACTGCATCTACAACTCACAAAGTTCTAGTGTTGTCATCCTATACGAAGTCTTGGAAATTGGCTCTGCACTAGGTTTTATCTCAATAGTAAAATCAAGCTCCCTCTCAGGAGGTAACCCTGGAAACTCTTTTGGAAAAACATCCTTAAACTCCAACAATACTGGGTACTGATCCAAGGAGGGTCCTTTCCTTTCATTAACTGCTTCCACTACATTTAGTCAACACCCTTGCCTCATGCAACATTTAACCTTCATAGTTGAGATAAAGCATAGAGACACCTTTCTCTGTACACCGTGGATCTCTAATGGCCTTCCTTCATCGTCCACACAAAGCCCCCTTTTCGTGAAACAATCTACCATAGCTCGATGGGCTTCTAACCAATCCATTCCAATAATTAGGTCATATGTCCCGAGAGCAATGACATATACCTTTAACCTGGTAGTACACACTCCCAGGTATACTAGACAATTATCAATGCTAGGTCCTACCGCTTTTTTTTTCCCCGAATCCATCTTGACTTGTTTAAAGTCATCGTGCTCATAGGCTGCCAACCCACTCTTTTCTAATGCAGATGGTGAAATGAAACTATATGTAGCACCATAATCAAATAAAATTTTAACTTTGACATGATTTAGCGTACCTGATGACTCCACCACAGTGGATTGATGTTCTCCCTGACGATTATTAACCGTTGCATAAATCTGGTGGCTACTACTTTCTCTTCCCATCGGGGCCTTTCCTTCTCTACGCACAAATACTGCTTGAAACTCTGGGTAGTCACGCTGGTAATGGGGTCCTCCAAATCCCCAACATGTAACATGAGATGGAACCTACGCACTGCTCTGTGACTGTCTCTGAAACGAGTTCCTTCCCCTGGAGCCCCTGCCCCTACTTGCTGCTCCCTGAGAAGGTCGCAGACCTTCCTGCGTCGTTGGTGATGAGTGGGATGCTGCACTCACTGCCATTGAAATACTTGTGGAAACTGCCCTTGGTGCGACTCTATTACCATAAGAAGGTGGCCTAGAGCTCCCTCCCCTAGAGAAGGTCCTAGGGGCCTTCCCCACAAATACAGGATGATGTGGAAAGGTCGATCTCATACCTCCTTTTAAGCTCATATGTTCCTCTGCATAACATGAATTTTCAACTGCTTCCGCTACTGATGACGGTTTCCACATTCGTACCATGGCCCTTATCTTAGGGTTTAACCCATAGACAAAGCGTTATCCCTATCGTTGATCATTATCCATGTACAAAACATATTTTACCAACTCCATGAACCTGATCTCGTACTCTTCCATGGTCATGTTTCCTTGTATTAGAGCATGAAATGCTCCCACCCGTTGTTCCTCGTAGTAAGCTGACAAATATTTCCTCCGTAACCTTTCCTCAAAAAGTTCCCATGAGACGGTGTCTGGGGTAAGGTGCAATTGCCTCTCCAGGTTACCCCACCAATTCAAGGCATTGTCCCTCAATTGAAAGATTGATATTTTCGCCTTTGATGTGGAAGCATAGTCTCTTAAGGCGAAACATCATGTCATTCCTTCCAACCATGCCTCTGCACTTTCACTGGCATGACCCCCGACAAACTTTGGGAGTTTGATCTTATATAGTTCTCTAGTGATGTCCTCAGGTGGAGGCCCTCCCCTTGAATCCCTCGATGCTTCAGGGTTACCCACTCCAGATGGTTGGGGTTCCACTTCGACCCCTACTAGTTGACGCCCCTTTAAAGTCTCATTAATAGCCTCCAAAGAGTGCAAAATGAGAGCTAATTCAGGCGATGGTGGTGGCAGCGCCGACGTTGGCGATCCTTGCGACGATGCCCCTTGGCCTCAATTTCCATGATTCCTAACCATCTGGAACAATTGAATCTGCATCAAACCAAATGCTTGTCAAGGAAGAGTCTAAGTTAGTTCACATTCGCGCAACTTATACTTGTAAACATAGGGTTAGGCGTAAGTTTTTTTTTTACTTGTCTGTAAACAAATGTTACTCTCTTTAGGGTAAGTGGCTAGGTCAGGGTTGAAGAATCTAAGCTCAACATCTTTGCCTAAGTAAACTACTGACTCTTTTGCCTTGCTAGCTATGTCATCCCTATAACACACTTGCTAAAGTGCATCAATTCCTCTATGTATTGCCTTCTATTATAACCTAGCTATTCACCACAACAAGCATCAAACTCCTGCTACTCTAAAGGACCTTTAATCTTTATAATATTAATTATAATATAACACTATTGCATTCATTAATCATATATATACCCATATGTATATTTAAACTTTATAATGTTAATTTAATTATTAGGTTAACTAATAAATCATTAAAGTAAATAAATCAATTAATTACCATAATCAATTAGATATTAATTAATTAATTACTACTAATTAATCCATTAGACTAATTATTTGAAATACTTAATCCATTATTTAGCATTAAAATAATTCAATAAATAATTAAAATTTATTTGTTTTTTTTTATATATTTTTATTTATTATATATATATTTTTAAACAAATAAAATAAGTTAAATAAATATTTGAAAAAAAAAAAAAACTAAATATGAAGTGGAGGGTGGGAAAAGTGGGTTCTCGCATGAGGCCCATGTGCCCAGCCCACCCCTTTCCCGCTCTTAGTAGCTAACGCTAACTCTCACTCGTCCATCACGGTTTCTGCGTTTTCCCTTAAGCGACTTGTTTTTTATTTCTTCCTGGCTGTGGCCTCTTGCGCTTCCCCCGCGGGTTCCTCTCTTGGTATTTTGGCACAATAATTAGGCTTGGTCTGGTGTTGTATGGTGCGTTATGCACAAAGGGCGCGTTGGGGAAAGAATGCCCCTTGTGGGCTCCTTCCTTAGGCTTGAATCTTGGTTTCGGGCCTAGGTGCTTGCACTGGGTGTTGGAGGAACCACGACCCCTTGTGGTCTCTCCAACTCATGGCTGGTTTCTCCTTTGGACGTGGCTTGGGTGCTTGAGGGACGCTGGCTTGGGTGCTTGAGGGACGCACGGTGCATGGAATTTTCGTCCCTCATGAGCTCCCTCCTTGGTGCTCTCGAGTTGGACTCGGATTTGTATGGGACTCGAGTTTCGGTAATGGCTTTCTTGTGCTGGGTTGTGTTGCAGGTGCTTAGCTCGTGTGCTTGAATGGACCGTTGGTTCAACATCGGTTGAGGAGGTTACTGTGATCTGGAGGAATGGGAACGAAAATAGAAACAAAAACAAAAACGGGAAGGAGAACGACACGCGCACACTCCAACTCACACGCTGCTAGATTCAGTTCTACACGTTATCATATGCTTATGCCCATGGCTGCCTTGAAGCAAGCAGTGGCAGATGTATTCTTGGCAGCCCTTGTTATTTCCATTCTTGTTGTTAATCTCTTGTCAACAATGCTATCTTCTGGACAACATGTCAACCCGTTTGTACCCATGAGCAAAGATGTAGATATATGGAATGTGCAGCAGTGTGTCATGGATTGGAAGCCCTGCCAATCGTGGAAGGCCAAGCCTTTAACACCAGCTCTGCTAGATAAGAGAAATGGGTACATCAAAGTGGATTTCTATGGTGGTCTCAACCAGATGCGAAGAGATTTATATGTTTATGCGCCCGTCGGATTCGATAAGCCTCCAAATACAACAAAACATGTGGTATAGTGGTTGGAATTTTTGGATTGTTATCCAGAGAGTGTGGGTTCAATCCCGGTCGGATCTCCTTTATTTCCTCCGTATGTAGCTCGAGTGGAAATGGTAATGCAGAAGCCAACGTCCCCCATAGTGTTAAATTTTTTCCAACTCTCCACAATTTGTTGGCCATGTCGCTCATTCCCAAGCCTAAAACTTCAATACCCAACTATCCATTTGATTCGACCTTGCATTCAAAGCTTCAAAATGCTCGAACTGTTACCTTACCTGACTCAAATTATTGGAAATAGGACTTGCATTGGGCCATGATATACAAGAGACTCTAGGCTTCCCGAGAGATAAGATGCCTTTAATTGTTTTTTTTTAAATGCTTTACCAGATCCGAAGACTGAAATTCTGATAAATCATGTGTGAATATTATTGTGGTTTTACAATCCATATGCAGTTAACCCAATATTTTTTTTTTTGCAGATTTCTTTACTATATATTTCAATATATATATATTTTATTTATATATATGTCAATTTATTCACAAAAAGTGTTAAAATTCATTGGTCTTTTTTGTGCTTCGCTTGCAGGTTGTGTGGAGCTGGAGCTTGGAGCTTGAGATTGGCCCTCGGGCCCAGATTTATATGCTTTCCATATATATATTATTTATATATCTAGTTATTTATGTTTATATATCCCTTTCAAAGTTTTCACTTGTACACGTGAACAAGTTCATGTACAAGTTCATGTACAAGTTCATGAAATGTTCATAAACATTCCATGGTTGTTTCTGGTTATTTACTAGTTGTGGTTAGAGGGTTTCAGGGCTGCATTTCTAATTTACTGTAAGGGGTTCCAATATAACTACTTAAGGGTTGTTTAAATTTCCAGGTTATTGCTGGAACAACATTCCTAAACCTTCATTCTTACAGGTGGGTAGGTGGGTAGGCTCTAGTCCAAGTTTTTAAACTTGGCTCTGATACCATGTGTAAGGCCTGTGCATACAGAGCCTCATAAAACATAAATATAAATACAAAAATTCTATCTTATTTACTTCTTTGTTTGTTGTTCCAACATAATAATAATGTTCAACAGAATAAAAATGAACAACATAATAAAGAACAACAACAACATAATAATGAAACAACAAAATGATATTGAACATAATGATAATGAAATGTATTTACCTCAATCTGATGTTGAACTGAAACTTAACCTGATACTGATGAATCTTGCCCAAACTGATTAACCTCCCAGCCAACTAGGAACAACCTCTCCGACTCCCTAGCCCCAGGATTCCTTACAGTTTCCTGGCCCCCGAGCCCAAAATTCCCAGTAACACGTGCCCCTGTAAGAGTCCTCAAGCAAGCTGTAAGAAAAATAGATCCAACCCAAACTGTTTCCTCCCTTCTCCTTCTCCCTCTCCAAATTTCTCACCTTCCCATAAATTAAAAATATCACTCAACCCAAAAAGAGCTCCCCTTTCTGAGTCCCCCCACCCCTTATCTTCCTTCTCCTCCCTTATCCAACTGCCTTCCCCTCATTAATCA
>SNQJ01S0063374.1:12561-47158 GCA_010110895.2 Picea sitchensis
ATATGAGTTCTTCATAGTTCAGTAAATATATGTTTGAATCTCTAACCCATTAGTCTATAGGTAAAATGCATGTGTAGTTTGTTGCTTGTTTTTGTACACAGGTCAATCTTGAGAGGAGGGTTGCCAACAAGCGATCAAGAGTGAAAGGGGATTGACATCGAACATCTGGAACAAGGTATGTTGGTCTAACCATGTGTTTGCTGAAAAGGAATGGGGTTTAAGTCTGGGGACGAAGGTAGAAAGTAGATAATGAAGGTAGAAAGTAGGGATCAAGGTCATATCTGCATGCATAAGATAACCCTATTTGTTAGTCCGTAAGGGGATTTCCCTCACAATATAATTCGCGACGATACTGGGGAAGTCTCTAGGGTTCCTGGAATTTTATTTTTTGGGTAGTTTTAAAAGACTGGTTTTCTTGCCTGTTTTTTTTAGTTTCTGCAAAATCCGAGCTAGCAGAGAGTCTGGTTTCCCATACCAGCTGTCTCTATTATTTTCTTGACTATGTTTTTTTGAGACCCACAGAGGTACAGGCGACCTGTATAAGGTCTGCACGCATGTACTCATGCCCTGATCTCTGACAGCTCGCGTGTAAATGCTAGTTGAAGAAGTAGCAGTAGCATGTAGAGTCTAGAAAATTTTTGAGGCAGTCATCCTCTTCCCTGTCAGAATCCGACATTCTCAGGGGTTTTCTAGAATTCTTTCTAAGTCTTGGTTGTTTGCAGTCTTGTCTCAGATTTGTTTGTTTGACGAATTTTTTTCCTTACATTGTTTTTTTTTTCTATTAAAAAGAGTGTCCAAGCCTTCAAGAGATCCCGGTTCTCAATATCAGAGGTCCCTTCCTAGTTTGGATTGTCTGTTGGTATTTTTTCTCAGAGTTTTAGAGATACACGCGGTCTGTAGAAGGTCATCCTGCGTGTACATGCCCTCTGACTCTATACAACTCGCATTCACACGCTTGTTGTTGGATTATCGGTAGCGTGCTTGTGTAGGATAATTTGTATTGAGGGTAAGGTAGTCATCCTTTCCCTTGATGAGAGTTATACCTCTCAGGTTTTTGAATCTCTATCTTAGCAGTCAGTAGCTTAGGATTAATCTTAGCTTTAGCTTTCTTTTTCTCATTTAAAAGTTGTCATAAAAAATAATTTTTTAGGGTTTTTAGACAAGTGTGAGAGTCATTTTTTAAGTTGCTAGTGTGTGATTTATTGAAGTGATTCTTTGCGATCTGCGATTAGGCCAGAATTGTTTTTCTTGGTTTTTTCTTGTTGGTATTTTTTCTTTTTGCTTTATCAAAATTTAAATTAAAAAAAAAAAAATCTCTTTCATTTTCTTGTTTGGTTGAAGAGTGTGATTTTGCATCATTAACCAGGGAAAAGTTTTTATTTCATAAGTTCTTCGAAGTTTACTTAGATCATAAGTAGCTCATAGTCGAGTAAAATTTCTTTTGATTTTGTTGTCCAAAATCTTAGAATATTTAAAAAAAATAAAAAAAATGAAAAGTTGTTGAAATTTTGCATTAAGTAAAAGTTTTTGTTTCCAGCTTTTTATTCATTTTTGCTTTCGTCTTTTTTACATCATCAGTTTCACGTTCATACCCCTTGACATAAGACAAGCCATAAAATTAACGCTAAATCTAAAATTTATTAGACTTTTATGTTTGTAGGGTTAACCAACTAGTTCAAGATTAGGGCCTTGGATTAGGTTGGAGAGGAAACTCTTCAAGGCCATTTAAAATCAAACATCGGAGTCTGAGTTAGGGAGTGTCTAATTACAATATCGTGAAAGTTATCTCGGACCCCCCTCTAACACAAGGGATAAACATGAGGTCGGGTGCGGAAAGGTAGCGGAGATAACCCCTCCAAAGTTGGACCAATCTTAGTGGAGAACACATATAGAGGGCTTGTTTTTTGGATTTCGTCAATTGCATTTGCCACGGGGCTTCATGGGTCTCAAATCCATTCGAGATCCTCAGTTGTCTTCTATACCACTTTCTTTCAATACCCTTGATAGGGTTCAGGCTCAATACCCTGTTCATTGTGGTCTACCCGACTTTTGACTGTACCCGCCTGGTGACTGTTCCCGCGCTGACAAACTAGTTGGCTATATTTTTTAGGGACATACACAGGTGACTGCGGGGGTATACCATGGTACCTAGGACAAACATCAGGCCACACTTTTGGGAGTATACCTGAAGGGTACTTCCGTGTTCGATTTTCACTTGCACTGGTAAGTTTCCCTAGTGTTGGTTGTTGTAACTGTTCTTCCAATTAATTTAGTGTTTGTCTGTCTTATCTTCTAGGGACTTTTTTAGTGTGTGTTACTTTTGAAAATTTGGACTACCCTAGAGTGTCTTTGATATTTTCACACAGTGGAGGATCACGAGCTCTGCCAGTCATGAAGGCTTCTTGGCCTTCCGTTGGTTACATTGGAGCCACCCCCACCACCAGTAAGGAGAAAGCTAGACCAACAAGGGTCTTTTGAAGCGATCGGGTCACAAGCAATTGTGCCTGAACAACATCCAAAGGAATCAACCATTTTATACCTCAAAGTGCAAGCTTTTGGTCTGGTGGAAACCTCCACCACTGATCTTTCAGCACCTATCACCGTACTAATTCATCCTTACTTATACCAGACAGTGTTGCACACAACAATGGAAACAAATGATGTCACTCTTTCTAGGAATTCTTCCATTCCCACTACAGTCGTCACCACATGAGAGTTTTCACCTCCTAACCCACCGTCACCGGTCCAAGCCACCATGGTCTCAACCACAACTACATCACACAGTGGTCCGATACTGTCTTTCACGACAGCCACAACCCCTTTCACACCAAGTGCGACAGGCCCTCCATTCTCATACGATATGCCTAGTTCAGGTACAAGTCCTGTACTTTCCTACTCCACTTTACAGACTTCAGGTCTAGGGGGAGGGAGCTCTAGCACTCCTCTGTAAGGTCACATGGGGGGCACTCCTACTCCTTTTAACACTTTCCCTTACGGAGGAGGTCATATACCTCCTTCGTCCCCTTCACTCGGTGGCTTGCATCAACAATCCGTCGGGCAACCTACACACCATAGTTTATTTGGAGCGGGGAGTCAAGGACCACCTTCGCATAGTATGCTGGTAGGTTCGACACTGTTTTCTTTGATAGGAACATTTGGTAACAATGTATTCTCGTCAGTCGCCTTCCCGACTAGGGGTAATCCTAGTTTTGGACAATCTATTCCTATGCAGGGTACTATTCCTGCACAGGGGGCAAACCTAGGAACTTCTTTCGCATCAGGGCCCTGGAATTCTTGGCAGGGATCCGTTCCCTCATCCGGAATGTCGATCTGGGGTAATTATTTCCACAATCAATAGAACCCCAAACAAACTACTATGCCTATCCCCATGGGACCGACATGGGGCAACCCTTCCCAGAGTCCTTCGAATATAATGCATGCCCAACCATCTATGTCCTATTTGGAAAATCAGTCAATGATGTCTCCACATATGCAAAATCCATACACAGGTCAAGGCCATGGTTTCTACTAGAATCTAGGCCAGCAGCCAAACTTTTCCTGGCAACCTAGTGCCAATCAAACTCCAAGCTCCTTTTTCCCAGGTTATCACCAACAACCCAAACTACCCTTCCTGGCGACTTTGCACTTGCCAGATTTGACAAGGTTGTTGAAAGACCCTATTTTTCATGACCCACGTTGGCCTCCTATGCCGACAAAGTTGCCTTCGGACATTCCAAAATTCGAAGCCAAGCCTAACAAAGATCTAGGGGATCATGTGACTACCTTCCATCTTTGGTGCTCATCTAAATCGTTGAAATATGACTCCATACAGTTGTGATTGTTTCAACGTACTCTCATTGGGAGTGCCATGAAATGGTACATTGAGCTTGATCGCTCAAGATACTCTTCCTTTGACAAGCTGGCAATGGTTTTCCTAAACCATTTCCAATTACCTGTGAGATATGACACTGGCACAGAGTTTCTTGCCAATTTTGAACAGATGAAAACGTACCATATCTCTGATCACATCCGAGAATGGAGACATCGGAAGAGTTTCGTTAAGGTGCCAATCCAACCATCATTCCTACTTGAGTGCTTCCTTAAGTCTTTCGTCCCACAGTTATCCAAAGACATCATGACATCGGGAGTATTCTCCAAAGAAGACGCCATCATGAGAGCTCAACAATTTGAGCTCATCTATTTTCAGTCTGGTTTATTATACAACATCTTACCAGATGTGCCACGCTCAATATTGGATAAAACTAGACAGAGATTTGGACCACATGCTAATGGTATTGTTAGTTTAGCACAAACAAATCCCACTAAGAAATTGACGAAGTAGTTGTAGTAGTTATCTATACAACACACAGTGGCCAACCAAACTACTACTTTGGTTTCTCCTCCTACCAAAACGTCGAAGGTACACACAATGTAATCGACTAACCCAAAGGCCAACTAGCAGCCTGAAGGAAAGAAAAAACAACGAAAGAAGGGCAAGGGGGATAAAAAACCTACTGATAATGCTGGGAGGGAAAACACTGAGAAACAGAAGGCGAGGTATCCATGCAAATTGTGCGCAGAAGACCACTCGACCCATTTGTGTCACTGGGTTGCAGAAGCCCAAAAGTTTGTGACACAACAATAGCCTGTTGTGTTGACCAATCCATTTCAACATGGGAAAAATCTAACCCAAGCCTCTGCAAGCACGAAAGGGGGTAGCCAAGAACTCTCTCCGCCTGTGAATAACCCTGCATCCGTCAACGTATATATGGTGAGGGGTGATGCTTTTATATTGACTAGAGCGCATGACTATAGTAAAGCAAACACTTTTGAGTAGGGTAAAGAAGTTGAACTCCCATCTCTTTCTTTATAGATTGAGAAGATGTTGGGTGAAACCATGACACACATACCAAAGGTGCATTAAAAAAAGCTTCTCATAACCCAAACGCAAGGGCCACCCAAAACTACTCTGTGGTGGAAGATTTATCACAAACCCCTTGTGCGATGTCCACTTTGGAGGTCCTCCCTACCTTCCCTTCCCAGAGGAAAGCCTTGTTAACCGCTTTAGGATCTACCGAGACTTGTAATTCAGGTACAATCATGCTGGATACAACTGACTTAAAACCTCATCTGCCTTACCATGTATCATTTTAGATAGTAGTGGCTTATCCCATGAAAAATTTTACTCGGAATATCTTCCGCATGGTGGCTGATGAGGGTGCCTCGACATGCGTTATGTCGTTGGCATGTTGGAAGGCCATTGGCCAGCCCATTTTGTCTCTGTCACCTACTCTCCTCATCGATTTCATCGGTCGTTCTTTCCGACCACATGGTATCGTTCCTTCTTTCCTTGTGCAGTTATGAGGTAAGACCGTGTGTGTCAAAGACCGTGTGTGTCGAAGTAGAGGTAGTCAATGCTTCCCTCGAATATAACCTCTTATTAGGAAGGAGTTGGACTTATGCCATGCAAGTTGTGGTTGCTACAGTTTTCTAAGTCTTGTTGTTCCCACACGAGGGCCGGATAGTGACCATCGATCAATTGTACTTCTCCAGACCTGACTCTGCATTGGGGGCATCCATGGTCCCGATGATTGATAATCCTCAACTAGGTGTCATCAACGTGGTGGTTGGTTTGTGCCCATCTTTGATGGGTACCTTTGATTACCTGCCCCCTCAAGGAGATATCAAGTTTATATCTAATCACCATAAGGTTGATATTTTTCAAGTTTCGTCGTTCCGCACGACTTACTTCGACGATCCATGGATACTTCCTTACCCATCGGCCACGATGGATGCAACAGGACACCCGAGCATGTCCATGCCCTTGTCCGCAGCTGAAGTAGCATACTCTTTAGTCCAGCAAGCTTCAGCTAGCACTGATCCAACTCCTGCACAAGAGTTTGATCCACTTCTAGAGCCTATTTGGGCTCAAGGTTCTCTCGCTGGAACCAATTCATTAGACTTGGTCTTTCCCTATGACGAAGAAATAATTGAAGCAATGACTAGTTTGGAAAAACCCTGGGAAGATATTCATCACATATCATATTTCCTCCTAGAGTTAAGTCGAATCAAAGCAGGAGAATTCACCGTGACTATGACGAGAGATTGGTCTTGTCCTATTAATCTCTTATCTACCCATGAAGTTTATGCTGAGGGTAATATGGCACCCATCGTTGAAACCATACCGATCAATATATCCTGAAAACCTGGTGTCATGGAGAATGTTTTCATTGGAGCTGACTGCTCCCCTGGAGAGATTCAACTCCATACAGATCTTTTCAAAGAATTCCGCAACATTTTTGCCTGGTCTTATGAGGAAATGCTAGGTATTGATCCAAAAATAATTGAACATGAAATCACAATGTATCCTGATGCCAAACCTGTTCAGCAGAAGCTTCATCTAGTTAATCCTAAGAAAGCAATAGCCATTAAGGTTGAGGTTGAGAAATTGCTAAAAGTCAGGTTTATCTATCCTATCCATTTGACCCAATGGGTGTCAAACCCCATGTTGGTCAATACAAAACAAGGCACAATTCGTGTATGTACAAACTTCTGTGATTTTAACAAGACCTGTGCCAAAGATAATTTTCCCACACCTTTCATCGACCAGATCATTGATGAATGTGCGAGTTGCGAAGCCTTTTCTTTCATGGATGGTTTTTCAGGATATAATCAAATACAAATCAAACCCAAAGACCAACACAAAATGACATTCATCTATCCATGGGGTACATTCACGTATCATAACATGCCTTTCGGTCTCTAAAATGTTGGAGCCACCTTTCAGCGAGCCATGTATTTTTCTTTCCATGACCTCAAGCATATAGTCAAGGCCTATTTAGATGATTTAGCATCTTGATCTCACAAGAGAAAGGATCATCCCACACACCTCTGACTTATCTTTGAATGTTGTTGCTACTTTCGGATTCGCTTGAATCCAAACAAGTGCAGCTTTTGCATAACGTCAGGATGATTGTTAGTTTTCATAGTGTCAACAATAGGGATCGTGGTCGATCCTCTCAAGGTTGAGGCAATAATTCAGTTTCCCCCCCCACACACAATGCTTCAACATCAGAGTCTATAGGGCAAGGTGAATTTTCTAAGACGCTTTATCACTAACTACGCCGAGATCACCAAGGGATTTATGCGCTTACTTAAAAAAGATGTTCCCTTTTGCTGGGACGATGTCGCTCAACACTCTTTCACCGCATTAAAACATGCACTCACAATTGTTTCTCTGTTCCGACCCCCTAACTATAACAAGGATTTCCTATTATAGCTGGCTACAGTAGAGTCAACCATTGGCATGGTCTTAGTTTAGGAAGATGACTTGTTCTCAGAATATGTCATCTATTACCTAAGCCGAGGCCTCGTAGGACCAGAATTCAATTATTCTCATATCGAAAAACTTGCGCTGGTAGCAATCCATGTTGTTCAATGGTTCTGTCATTATGTTTTGTTTTGTAAGACCACCGTAATTGCTATCGTGAATCCATTTCAGTACATGTTGACACGGCAGGTAATAGGTGGAAAAATCAGTAGATGGATAGTCAACCTCCAAGAGTTTGACTTGGATTTCGTTTCAGCGAAGTCCAAAAAGTCACTGGTCTTCGCATAACTTATTTCAGAACTTCCAGTTGAGTCAGGTGATCTTGTGCCTGAAGATTCACCTATTAGAGGAGATATGTTTTTTATCACCTCTTTGGATCCCTAGTATGGAGATATACTTATCTATCTCCAGACTTTGAAGTTCCCTACTACTGCTTCTTGTGATGAGTGTCGACGCATACGCCATCAGGCTAAGAATTGTCTCATACTCGATGATGCATTGTATCAGAGAGGTGTAGACTGCATCCTATGTCGATGTCTCACTCACGAAGAAGCGGTTATCGTTCTTAACGATTTCCATACTGGATCTTGTGGCGATCATTTGTCTGGGTTGGAGAAAACCCAAAAGATTCTATGAGAAGGTTACTTCTGGCCAACACTTATCAAGGATTGTATCAAATCAGTCAAGAAGTGCCATCCGTGCCAAATCTTCTCTCGGAAGATGAGGGAACATCCCGCTCCCATGTTTCCTGTCATCACAGTTGGTCCCTTCACCAAGTGGGGGATTGATTACACTACATGCAACCCTCCTTCAACAAGGGGGCACCTCTATATCATCGTAGTTGTAGACTACTTCACAAAGTGGGTTGAAGCTATGCCAACATTTAAAGATGATGGAGAGACTGCAACTCTCTTCTTATTCAAGCAGATAATAGCAAGGTTCGGTGTCCCAAGAGAGATTGTCACTGACCATGGCAATGACTTTCAGAACCAGATGATGATCGATTTGACATCAAATCTTGGGTTACGGCAAGAACATTCATCACCCTACTACCCCCAAGAAAATGGGCAGGTAGAAGTTGTAAACAAAACTCTTAAGACCATTCTACAACGAACTATCGACTCAGCCAAGTCAAATTGGAATTTGATGTTATATTTGGCATTATGGGCCTACCGAACATATGTTAAGACTGGGACTGGTTTCTCACCTTTTCAACTCGTTTACGGGCTGGAGGTAGTCTTTCCCATCGAATGTCAGATCCCATCTCTAAAATTGGAAGTACAATTACTGCCAGACACTTCTCCACTTGAAGAACGGTTAGTATACCTTGAGAAGCTCAATGAGCAGCGTCGTGATGTGGCCCTGGCCAATGAGGCTCACAAACATAAAGTTACGTTTTAGTACGATAGGTCCGTTCATCCTTGAATTCTGTCTGAAGGCGACCTTGTCCTGGTCTACGACCAAGAGAAGGACCCCCTGGGGGCAGAAAAATTCAAACCCATGTGGTTCGGACCTTTCATCATAAAAGAGATTTTAAAAAAGGGTGCTTATTGTCTGGTTGATTTTGAAGGGAATGCTTTGGAAAAGCCTAGAAATGGGCTCTACCTCAAGAAGTATTACTCATAGGCAGGTCACTATGGGTAACTTCTGTAACATATGTATAGTATTTGTACTATTACTTTTTAGTTTCTTTTAGTGTTATGGATGTGTCGTTGATGTTATCTTTCGTCACTGTGGAAGATGTCAAGTGATTCCAAGGTGTTCATTGGGTATGTAGATGGTGCGAGTCAACACACTTGGAGGCTTGCCTCCGCAGCTTGGGTAATATTTACACCTCAAGGTCAGTTATTATCTTCTGGAGGTATATGCTTAGGTGACACCACAAATAATGTCGTCGAGTATAGTGCAGTTAATAAGTTGCTTTGTGATGCTTTGTCATTGGGTATTTCTCATCTCCGGGTCTATCTCGATGCTCAACTAGTTGTGTCTCAGTTAAACAGAGTATACCAGGTTCATGATCCAACTTTACACCGATGATTCCTTAGGGTACATCTCTTAGAATGAAACATTGATTATATTACATATTTTCATGTTCCTAGGAGATTAAACCAAGTTACAGATACTCTAGCTAATCAAATTTTAGATTGGCATCTTGCACATATATGAAAAAACATTCACATAAATATTTAAATACATTTTTTACACATGATCCATAAGACACAAAAGACAAAAAAAAAACATATATAATATCATAAAGTAACCAGAGTACATAGATGGATGCAAGCACCTCAAAAATAGGACCAATAACAAGTCACTGGGCTTATGCCCTCAAAAAATATATACTAGTGCTCTTGGCACGTCAAAATGTCTAGCTAAAGTCAAGGCCTGTGGGACCTATTATACTGATCCACAACATTGGCTAAACATCGAAACAACCGGACCCACATCCGTGGTGCCCGCACAACATGAGGTTGCATAGATGGTGGTAGGTCCTCAACCTCTGCCATCGGGACCGTACGAGTGAGTGCAGTAAAGTTATGCTTGACTCGTCTCAATACCCTCTCATCCTTTCCAGCTGGAAGATCTCCTGCTACTGATGGTCCCCCTACAGCGACAGGTGTGGCCCCTGGTCGAGGACGATGCATGTTCCTCGCATAGTCAACAGGTTGCACTGGTCCCACATCTGCACACAATGAACACATATTCGTTAAATACTCTGGCATAACAAAAAAAAAGATATATATAACAAAACAACATAAAAGTTACATATGTTTAAAACACACAAAAAACTACAAAGGTGGAGACTTACCCATCTCCCCTCGCTCCTCACCAGGAGGTACGGGTATCTCAGGGTCTCTTGAAAAATCAATCCCGGCATAGGGGTAATCCTTTATAACCAGGATCTGTCGTGACAACCACACAAAGAATTCATCATCGAAGGACTCATTGGTTCTTCCGCCACCCTGTCATGGCAGTAATACTGCCCATCTACACACAACAGGCAGAGAGGCCTGATGTCCTTGTACCACTACTCGAGGACTAAAACTCGAAACTCTCTAAAAAAAGAACGAACACAGAATGGTCCCGAACTTGAAGTTCCTATGTGTCCGCAAACGAAAATTTGTCAGCTATATTTTCATACACTCAAGAAATGTAGTACTCCAATCAAAAACTTGTGCATTTAAGCATTGGACTGCACAGTTCATCTGTGCATGGGATGCTTGATATAGAGCCACAAAACCAGTAATTCACCCAATAAGCAATACTATCGCATGTAGCGATAAGTTAGTGATCTTTCTTATGGGCACCTACATGCTCAAGTGGTTTGTATCATCTACACAGTATAGGCCTATCAATTCTGCTATGTTATGTGGCCCCGAAGGAAAAGTCTGGAAATTGACTGGTTCCCCTCTCCTGGAGAGGCCATTCAAAAAGTAAATGTCCTCAACTGTGGGAACCAATGACTTCCCCTCTAACATGAATGCCTCTGCATTTGGATGCCAGTAGTCAACCAAGGAATTCAGTAGCCTAGGTTGTGCCTGCATGAAAGGACATAGAAAAAACTTGAGTAACCCACATTGCACCAAAGTATCCACAGCATTGGGGTCTTCCCCAACCAATTCATTCACCTCTTCATGCTCTCTTTCTCTCCAATGGACATACATCCTGCAAAACACCAAGGTTCAGGAGGGTTAACCCTTTCTTTTTATGCCTTTTTCATTCCATAAGGGCGTCCATGCATGTTGTACTGGTGACAGTCATGTGTACATGCGTGCAGAGTTTACTCTTCCCAATTGTACATACGTCTTGTCTAGAGACAACCCGCGTGGACCTAGGGCCAACCTTTTAAAGCTCGACACCCCCCTAAAAAATGAAACCCAATGAAAAAATAAAGACTTAAAATGCAAGATAAGGGAGTTTGTACTTACTTGGTCTGGACATAAGTTTGTTTCGTCCACTGTAGCTCCCGGAATCACCACTTTTGACAAAGGGGGTCTTTTGGCTCCAGAGTCAATTTCCAAATTAGCAATGGTGATAATGAGCTGCCAACTTCTATTTATAGAATTTTTGGACTCTTTTTCTCACTTTTTTGACCTCCCTTATCATTTTCTTTATACCAAAAAACATTTAGAGTGATTCAGGAGTCGCATAGGAGGGATTTGATCGGATATTGGGACAATTTTTTGGAGTTTTGAGTAATTTTCGATGGTCAGTGAATTTTTTTTTTTTTCGAGGATCAACTTGAGCATATAGGTTAGGCTTCTACCCTGACTTTTGTACCTTGTTGTCTTTTTCCTTTTTCATAGGATCGATCCCATCAGGTTGTGACACGGAGCCATCATGGATTCTTTAGAAGTGTCGCAACTTGGTGGTAGAGCTTACCGGAACATGGATGCCCTAGGTAGATCCTGGTTGCATTATGGTATCTATGTTGTCTCTAAAACACTGTAGGCTCGGGAGTCCTTGTAGTTTTTCCTGAATACAAGTTTGAGCTTCATTTGCATGATTCTTCTTCGCTCTTGACCTCACCCTCAGGACTCCCAAAAAATAACGGGTCTTCTTTTAAGGCCTTTTCAGACCCTATAAACATGAAAAGATTGTTGAGCGATCTTGTGGCCTTTCACGCTTGTTAAACTAAAATTTGAAGTCACGTATGTCTGACGGTAGTTTACCCCTTTTTTAGTTCGGACGGTCAACTGTACGAACAAAGGTATACTCTATCAAACTTCAATTCTATAGAAGAGTACACTTAGGTATAATTTTATCCCTTTTTCAGGCCTGAGGGACTAAACTTACGAAGAAGGAACCCCCACAGAATCCATAGTTAAGCTCTTTTCAGACTCCATAAAATTGAAAAGATCGTTGAGTGATCTTATTCTTTCACACTTGTTAAAATGGTCCAAAAGAACATTCTTGAAGGAGTCCATAGTTAATATTTTTTCAGACTCCTTAAAAATGAAAAAATGGGCGAGTGATCTTGTCCTTATCACACTCGTTAAAATGGTTTTGAATAGATGTCTTGTCAGTGCTAGTTTACCCCTTTTTCGAACCAACTAGACTATCCTCGAAAAAGGTACCCCAATGGAGTCTCCTTTTATGTTTTTTCAGACTCTGTAAATATGAAAAACCACTGAGCTTACCTTCTCTGGGCTCGTTAAACTTACATCGAAGGACGTTACCATTGTTTGTTTTATTAACCGCATTTGCATACCTTATACGCCAGCCTTGTAGCACTTTGCTTCTACGTCTTAACACCCTTGGCCCCCGGAGGATTTTTCCCAAGTATCATTATTCTGAACATCAGTCTTGTCCTTGTGCCTTGATCTTGTATGTTTGTCACACTCGTTCCTCCATTGTAACGTAGCATTCCTTTATTCTTTTTTTCCAAAATTATTGAAAAATACAAAAAAAAACAAATATACCCCAAAAAGAGGAAGGGAAAAGTATTTTCTTTATTGGTAGCATAATAGTCGTCCTTGGATAAAGCACATCTTTCCATTTTTTCATCAATATTTGGGATGTAGTATGACCTTAGGAAGTTGTTCTCACTACATAGAGGTTTGTCCTCCTCCATTTGGTTATTCTTCCAAACATATGGAGAGTTTGCATTGCCTCCTGCTTCGTAAACTTATGATTAATGCCATGTTGCCTAAGTCTCATCATTTGTCATGTTGTTGTCCCAAGGAAGTTTCTACCAAGCCTGAGTCGTCCCCTCTGCAATTTGTCTCTTGCCCTCATACCCGACCATCCTGAATGTCCAATCAAGTCCTTGTTCGAAATCAATGAAGCCTTTAGTCTAATCATCAAGATTATGTATTCCATGACTGACGGGTCATCAAAGACCTCTGGGTAGTGAATTCGTACACTCATATTACACTCCTACCTTGAGTTTTGAAGATTTTGAAGTTGTTTCTTGAGCTTTGAAGATCTCATATCCAGCCATTAGGCCATATCAGCTTCTAGAAGATGGATACTCTATATGTATATCTTTTTTATTTTGAGATGTATCTCTGTTGTGTATTGTTCGCAGCTACACTTTATATAGTTATTTGACATGGATCTATAGTGTATTTGATTGGTAGCCATGATTCTATTTTATCCTAAGCATGGGTATGCCTGCCTCGGTGAGACATTTGTTATTTTGCAGACGACACCTCCCGGTTTCTGGTCCCTGGGCTCACTTGTTCGGCACATCAATAAAGATTGGTAATGTATTTCAGCCATCAGATGCTCTTATGACCTCACACATTAGGGGGCATCTGTTATAACCCTAATTTTCACCATACATGCTTACCTGGCATCAAGCCATCTCAGATCCCTTCTTTGCCAAAGCACTGCTGAAAAACTCTTTAAAAAACCTCTTTTATAAGGTCTCATGTGCCCTACTCCATTACTGCACACGTGTACATGCTAGCTGACCTAAAACAGCGCGTGTGGACCAACAAAAGCATGAAAAAGGGAAAGTTGTTGACGGATCACATAGCTTTGGGTGAGTTAACTGAAACTCCCGACCATGCATGGCCGAGGGTTCGTCCAAATACCTAGCTTCTTCTAGCCTATAAAAGAAGGGCTAGGGGTCCCATTTGGAGAAGGAGAAATAGAGTAAAGAAACTCTACCCAATTTCATATTCCCATTTGCCCAACCCTTTAGCCATCCTTGTGCAAGAAGAGATACAAAGCAAAGAAGTTGGAGGACATTTGGAGAGGAGCCCAGGATCAGGATTCATGGAGCAGTGGTCAGTCTCGACATTGTAAGTTGATTTATTAAAGTTAATAATAAATTAATGTTTTTCCCATCCCACTATATGATTTCTTCACAGTTCAGTAAATATATGTTTGAATCTCTAACCCATTAGTCTATAGGTAAAATGCATGTGTAGTTTGTTGCTTGTTTTTGTACTCAGGTCAATCTCAAGAGGAGAGCTACCAACAAGCGGTCAAGTGTGAAAGGGGATCGACATTGAACATTCAGAACAAGGTATGTTGGTCTAACCATGTGTTTGTTGAAAAGGAATGGGGTTAAAGTCTGGGGACAAAGGTAGAAAGTAGATTTCTTTCGGTCATATCTGCATGCATAAGATAACCCTATTTGCTAGTCCATAAGGGGATTTCCCTCACAACAACACCTCATTGAATTTATATCTTAGAAATGTTGTTGGTGTCTAATTTTCTACAAAATAATCCAAATACAACCATTTGTAGCCAACTATTCTTTGATTCTAAAACAAAAAGGTGTTGTAGGAGTTTTTTCTTCTAAAAACCATCTATCTCAGTCCCTGTATGTCATTTATAGTGGTGGGAATGATATTTCCCTTAATTATTTATTGAACACCATCTTCCAATGGACTACGATTGCTTTGGATTTCATCTAGGTTCCAACTTCTCTAGAGAAGCAATAGTAACAAATGTAATACTTGAGATCAAGGTTAACAAATTCCTTAGCTCATTTTTTCATCACGATAAGATATTTTATAAACTAATTCAATAAACAATATAGCAAATATATATGTATTATTAGTATATATTTAGTGTAGTATACATAGAGATGATGGCCATTTTTGGCCCTAGTGTTCGAGCCTAAGATATGATACCAAATATAATGCCTCTCCATGAGAGGCTATGAATTAATAAGTGACAATTTATACACATATGCATTAATATATTTGGTGTAACCAAAGATTTTTATTTTCACATATAATTTCATAAGCATAATGTAAACATACTAACAAAATACCTCCTCCATGGTCTGTTGAAGATGACCATTCTCAATGTAGTCCTTCGACTAGTAGGAAGATGCTTCCAAGTATTTTTTTTCCCACTTTCTGAAAGGGAAACAACAGAATCCTCCCAACCAACTACGAGCCTAGTCAACTTCCTATATCCAAGAAACCTTTTGGTTTCTTGGCCCTCTCTGTCTGTGACTCCAAGAACAACAAAGCACATATGATCTGAAAATACTATCACAAGAAATATTTCTTTCAACAATTATCCAACCTCCCAACCTCCTCCAACCTATCAACCTCCTCTCCTATTTATCAAGTTTCCATACACCCTTCCCCAAGTCTCCTCAACCACCCTCATTAATAGTCGTTAACCTCTCTTATCTAGACTTTTTTGCGAAAGTTGAAATAAAACTAGAATATAAATGATTTGCATAAATAACAATAAATAAATGCAAAGTATTTATTGTCATGCTAGCTTATAAATGCAATTTGACAATTTTCCCCAGAATGAACATGACAACCCACCCTACTCATTTAATTCATGATACCAACCATCAATCAAGTCAAAGAAGTTATTTAATGCTACTAGATATTTTTGTATGTAATATAATTTTACATAGTCATTAAACCTTTCAATTAAATATTTTATAATCTAGTTTAATAATTAATACATTAATTAATTTTACTAGTGTACATGAGTAGGGTAGGTGTGTGTAGCTAGCGGGCACATATCCTCCGCATGTGCTAATGCTAATCAATCATTGTCTCTAGTGCATAGTTCATGCATGAGAACAACAAATGCATAATTTAGTAACATTAACTAACAATACTACAATAATTATGAATATATAATTGATCATTACACTTAAACTATAAAAAATGAATAAAAATGAGTGTTTTGGAACCAAGTGAGAAACAAGAGTGGCACATCTAATTCCCAAGAAATAATCTCAACTAACATTGAATCATCCTTCCTTCCTAACCTACTTTTATCTTCCATCCTATCATTTCCTCTACTAGACTAAGATGGAGTGTCAACTATATTTACCCAACTCTAGTTAGAACCCGTAAGACAAAGTGTCATACATATTGACCAAGATTCCCCAGTAGGCAACTAATAGTCATCATCACACGTCTAGGGGAGCGTGAGTTCACATGGCCCTTCCACGACTCCAGGTTTCGGAGGATACACAGTGGGGAATACCTCTAGCCCTCCTAATAGAACTAGGGTCAACACCCTACATCGAGCCATATTATGCAACTATTGTTCTTAGAGTCATGTCATCAAACAATGTCCACTTTGGGAAAGTTGTGCATACTGTCAAAACCAGACTTACCACATATCATAGAAATATTTTGAATCATAAATTAAATAATAAGTACAACTTATAACATGTTAGAAAAACATAATCATGGAGCAATAAAATAAAACAAATGCAGAAATAAAACACAGAATATACACAATACAATAGAGACACAGATATACGTGGTTCACCTAGTCTGGGCTACATCCACCAGAGAAATTTCCAGGTCCTTTCTTTATTATTATCTAGCAAATGAAGGGATACAACCTACAACACACCCGTTGTAACTTCCTCTTCTTTCCCTCACATTCTCCTCTCTCATATTACAATATCCACAATGATGCACAACTGCAATACAATCTCCTCATAAAAGAGGGTTGTCTTATAGGGGAAAAAAACACTAACCTAACTTCTACCATCGGATCTATGACCTTATAATGAATGGTTCATATTGACTATGAAATTACAATATTTTACATGGCAATTTTTCCCAATTTTTCGCTTCGGGGGAACTGCCCCCGAATCCCCCACCAAGGGGGGTCTAAAAATATTGTTGTCTCCCACCTAGTAATAGTTGTTTGGGGGGGGATCCCCCCCACACCTCCCTGTTAGGGAATGGGGTCCAAGCTCAACTGAAATAAACATTTGAATCAAGAAGATAACCAGACTCCACAACCAACATAACATACACTATCTTCTTGATTTCTACAACATCCAAGTTACCTCATCACTACAATCATTTGGCCATCACATAACTCATCAAACTATAGGTTAGTTCACCAATAGATCATATACATGCATATACATAACAATTTCATATAAGAATCCATATTTGTATTGGCGTTCAATTAAGAAATGTAAGTTTATTTTTATCATGCCTTGCATCTGTTATGAATTCATACCATAACTTTAACTGGTATCCATGTATTAAATTTCCACATTTAAATTTGCATGTTTGAGAAATTCTCATAACTATCATAATTATGAACATATAACAATAAAAATAGAGTTATGCAGCACATAAATAGGACCAGATATACACATCTCAAATGTCTATATCAGTTTAACTAAGTCCAAATAGTTATTAAGCAATTAATTACTAAGATGATTAAAATTGAAGTTCTAACTATCTAAGGTCAAAATATGGAGTGTTACATACACCCACCCTTCAAGAAACTTTGTCCCAAAGTTATGGTCATTCTCAATATATAAGAAAAATTTTATGAAACAACTTTTATGTGTCTTCTATCATAGAAAACCATGTGCTATATTGGTCCCATTGGACCTTCCCTTGATTAAAACATGTTGAATCTATTAATATATTGATTGTGACTAAACCTATTTAGGAGGAACCTTATTATGTCTCGACTCTATTTTATTACCATTGGTAATTAAATTAATGAAAATACATACTTCTCTTATAGATTTCTTCTTCCTAAGTTCCATATAAGACCCCCATAGTTAATGTGTAGTTTACTAGCTTGACTGCTATTTAGAACCTTATCTCATCATCGATTCTCTAGTTAAGTGAATCTTATATCGAGATGGATATAAATTTAATTAAGTCATTCATACAATTCCACCTAGGATATATTGATAAATACAAACAATCATTATGGACTTTGATTATCAATCTAGCTTGACAATACTTATGTCATCACTCAAGAGATTGGCATTCAAATGTTTTTCCATTCTTGGGAACATTGACTAAGATACTTCTAATCGGTTGTCATTTGATGTTGTTGCTCCCTCATCTAGATTATTATTATTATTAAAATGAATGATTTATTCATAGGGAAAAACCCTTCTTAGTGAGCAAATAGTTGCTAGACTTATTAATGTATGTCAATATGTGAGCTCCAATTTAGACAACTCACCCATATTACAAGGGAATTATTCATAATAATCCATGACACTCCATTGGAATTTCTACTACCAAATAAATTTATGGACGAAAGTGTTTCTCTATCCCACGAGAAACCTCCCTTTTTCAAAGTGTTCTTTCATTCTTTTTTTTTTTTTAATTCAATTAGCATTAACTAAGGTACTTATCACTCATCTTACTAATGTTACCAACCATTCATAATATATGCATGAACTCCACTACTCTGGTATGATCAAGTAAACTCAACAATTTAACACAAGTTGAATTAACATGACGGTGGCCGGTAGAAACTTGTCAATATACCCCATCACACATTATGATACAAAAAACATATTGTCATAATATTTCATTTATCATTTTAAACTCAAGTTCTATGTTCATAGGATAGGCCCACTTACAATATACCATATCACCACAATAACATAAAAAATTGATTAAAGACAATACATAACTACTATTATGGTAGACTTGGCACTACACTCTCTCTAGGGTCAAGACTTTCCCACTCACACTTAAGTAGAGAAGCAACCCAAGTGCATAAGATACACTCCTGATATAACAAAACTTTCAATGGAACACCACACCAAATTCTCCATTAACTAAGTAATAATTTACTAGCCAATGGTAAATTGCAACATGACCTTCCCTCTATGGAGAATAAGTATCACCAAAACAAGTCATAGATATTCTCTTACGCAAAACATATAATACACAAGAATTAATAGTAGAACACATCATTAGTTGTTTCTAATAATAATAATAAATATTATGGAGACCTTGAAATTTGTGGACCTCCCCATGCACCCAACCTCTCACTAACTTGTAAGTGGTCACTGTCTTTCTTGTAACAATGATGTCTCCTTCACTCTTATCATTACTTGATCCAGATTATTTTTGGCACAAAATGATAGTGGAGATATAATAAATAAATGTACAGAGATGTATCGGATATCCAACAATATAACAAAAATATATCAAATATGCAACCATAAACATAAAGATAAAGTAATACACAATTTCTATTAATGAGCGAAAATGTACAAAGACTATAAAAAAATACAGAGTGAAAGACTCACTAGAATGGTAGAAGCTTATCTCTAGGAAGAGATGTGACGATTAATCACCTTCGAAATAATATTATTTACAATGAGTCTCTAAAGGCCTTTTTAACATAAAGAAAATCCAAAACCCTAACCTCGGAAGATTGAAATCCAACAGTTTTGTGGACCTCGTTTTCAGTAGTTTGGTGTATCAACTTCTCGAGAGTGTAACTTTGGCATACGATCTTCATTTAGGGTGCATGGTAGCTCATTAGAAAGGTATATCCAAGGAATACACATGCTTCCATCATAATTTGACTTTGTCTATAGTCTAATTGAGGCAATCCCTAAAAGAGTTGTTTACGGCCTCAAAACGACCCCGAAAGTTTGGGACTTGAAAACTAGCAACAAAATTGTCAAACTGAAACTTCCCAAATGAGTCAACTGGAATAGTTGGGTGGCCAACGATATCCACCTAGATCAATCCTACCTCCTTAGGAAGCAATGGTCTCCATTGCATTTATTTCCTAGGGGAGAGGGGAAAGTGATTGTTGTAACTGAATCTCGGTGTGTTGCTTGCCTTGTTGGAGACATCGCGCTGCTTGGTTTGTGGAAGGTTGTCACGAACCTGTTGTTGGAAGGGTTGAATTTGTTCAACCAATTGGGATACAATAGATCTCTATGTGTAAAAGGAATATTTTCACTTTTCTGCAGTCTTGTCGACCCACTTATGTTGGATAGAAGATGCTTGGGCCAAGGTTGTAGTGGTTGTAGTATCCTTCTGTTCACCTTTTGAACATATTGTGAAGAAGCTAAATTTTGTACTATGAGATACTACCTTATGACACTGTTTAGGTGGGACAATAGTCAGAATTACCTCTTGTATTCTATAGAGATGACCCCACAGAGTAACAATGACACTATGGGGTCATGCTTATAAATAACATGGTGCTTCCACATATATGGTTGGCCCAAGAAAAAATCACAGACATCCAGAGGGGGAAACTCACATAATACTTCATCCTTGAAGGGTAGGATGTCGTATGACAATCAACACTTTTGGTTGACACGAAGATCTTGTATCTGGTGAAGCCACCCGATGTTGTATGACTGCGGGTGTGGTGTTGTTGACAATCCCAATTATTTGATGACCTCTACTGAGATGAGGTTCTTTTGGCTTCCTCTATCAACAATAAAATGCAGGGAGGTCCCCTTCACCCACATTTGTGAATGAAAAAGGTGCCCCCCCTCTTCAGGATCTATTGGTTCTTCTAGTTGAATCACTGTGGTCATGACAATAACAATGGGATTTGCGTTGATGATCTATCTTCTATCAGTATTTTCTGAATCAGATTCTGAATCGGGGTTCAGATCCTTGTCTTTGATCTCAACCACCAATGATTGTTTTGAGTGACATTCATCGGTGTTGTGCGATGGGATTTTGTGGGAATCGCACCATTTTCCAGTTTCCTTCTTCGTATTTTCGTGACCCTTCTTTTCCTATGGCATGGATTGGTTTTCAGGAGGTTGTTTGTTAGGGCCATCTTTATCATACTTTTGTTGTTTCATATTTGCAGACCTGAAATAACTCTTTTTCTGGTGCTTAAATTTTTTCTCAATTTTAATATCATATTGATAAGCAACACTGAGTGATGACATGTCCATAAAATCCATTTCAGTTTGGATGTGTATGTGTAGAGACCCATGGTATTTCAGAACCAAATGTCGCTCAGATTATTTGATACCCAACTTTGTTCGCAAGGTATGGAATATATTGGTGAACTTCAACACCGCTTGGCCCCTCTCTTACTGCAGTGTGGTCCATCTCATGTATTGGTCCTCATAGTTTCCAGCAGGGTAATACTGTTCCTTTACCTCATCAAAAAAAAAATCCCAAGTGGGCTCAACCTCATATATTCCAAACTCATCTGTGGAAATTTTCTCCTGGTAAGTTTCCCACCAATGTTTGACATGGGGGAGAGCCTTAAGGATTCCGAAGGTGATCTTTTCTCTGTCGGAGAAATTATGAACAAAGAAATAACCTTTTAGCATATTTAACCATTTTTCTAGGGCATCCACATCTATTTGTCCTTCAAATATGGGAATATTGAAATTAAATTGTACCTTGAAAAGTGAGGTGCCTCCAAAGTGGCCTCTTAATGAATATGTGCATGTTGTTATCGGCAAGTGTTGAAGGATGTGGGAAAAATTCTCCATCATTTTGTCCCTCTGTTGCATGAGAGCTTGCTCAAGAAATAGATTAATAGAATCGTCTACTCTGTCATTTTTATTTTCTTCCTCCATGGAGGGTTTCTTGTGTGTGCAAGAGAGATTGTCCTGAAGAGAGACAAGCTCGAGACCCAACTTGTTATACTCAGACAACGTCAGGGACATGCACTAAAAAATGATCAAGAGCATCCTACTCTGATACCCCTGATCTAGATTATTTTCAGCACAAAATGAGAGTGGAGATACAATAAAGAAGTGTACAGATATGTATCGGATATCCAAAAATATAACATAAATATATCAGAGATGAAATCATAAACACAAATATACAGTAATATAGAATTTCTATTAATGAGCGAAAATGTACGAAGACTGTAAAAAAATACAGACTGAAATACTCGCTAGAATGGTGGCAGCTTATCTTTGAGAAGAGATGTGATGGCTAATCACCTTTGTAATAAGATGATTTACAATAAGGCTCTAAAGGCCTCTTTAAAATAAAGAAAATCTAAAACCCTAACCCCGGAAGATGAAAAGCCAACAATTTTGTGGACCCCATTTTGGGTAGTTTGGTGTATCAACTTCCCGAGGGCGTAACTTTGGCATATGATCTTTATTTGGGGCGCGCGATAGCTCGTTATAAAGGTCTATCTGAGGAATACACATGTTTATGTTAGAATATAACTACCTGTATATTCTAACTATGGAGATCCCTAAAAACATTGTTTAGGACCTCAAAATGGCCCCAGAAGTTTGGGACTCGAAAAGTAGGAACAAAACTACCAAAATGAAACTGCCAAAATGAACCAGTTGAAATAGGTTAGTGGCCACCAATATCCACTTGGATCAATATTGCCTTCTTAGGAAGCAATGGTCTCCATTGCATTGAGTTCCTTGGGGAGAGGGGAAAGTGATTGTTGTAATTGAATCTTGGTGTGTTGCTTGCCTTGCTGGAAACGTTGTGCTACTTGGTTTGTGGAATGATGTCATGAACCTGTTGCTGGTAGGGTTGAATCTATTCAACCAATTGTGATACATGAGATGTATGTGTTCGGAAGGACTCTTTGCACTTTGATGCAGTATTTTCGACTCGATTTTGTTGGATAGAAGGTGCTTGGGCTGAGGTTGTAGTGGTTGCAATATCCTTCTGTTCATCTTTTGAACATGTTAGCGCTCTGTAAATTTCATAGAGGTTGTTAGAGAGAAGAAATCTACGAGAGGTAACTTTATTCAACCACCTTTGAAGCTGGGATCTAGCCCTTCCAACTTCAGAGAGGGATCTCTCTATATGATTTAGATATGTTTCAAATTTTTTAAATATTAGTCTAGGTAAATAAATAAGTTGGTTTTGTTGTTGTAGTGTTTGTCAAGTTGGCTGAGATAGTTTACACATCCATTGGGCTATGGGGTTTGTGTCGTAAAAATGAAATTCTAACCAGAAAAACAAAGAAAACCTTTCACAGGGCGAGATAATATAATCACTAGATTCTTTAGTAGCATAAGTGAGGAATAGCAGAAAACATGAGAAAGACAATTACAACAAAGAAGTAGTTAAGAATTTCTTTATTGTAAAATGAGAAGATAAACACTAAAATCTTTTAAGTCAGAAATAGGGTATATGTGATAAATCCTGCAACGTTCGTTACTTCCAAAGATTAGATTTATAAAAGAGTGTGATAATGAAGTGAGAATAACATTTAACTTAGAGAGAAAAACATCACTAGTGAATACACGCAAGAATCCCGTAAAATTCCTCTTTGTATTAATGGGAGATCTCTTCAAAAAAATTATAGTCTGATAGCTTGCAGGGCGTGAAAATCAACAACCCTCAATACTTCAAAAGATGAAGTATTTATAACCCAAAATTACAAACAATCCTATCATCAAAGATCAGGACATGGTAAATCTATTTTTAGCATAACTAACTTGACAAATTTCAGAAATCTAGGAACTACTTGACGATGTGTCACAACTGCATGCTGTCTTTTGGGTGAATCATTGGTGAGGCCTCTGCACGACCTCATCTGACTGGACAAATGATTGGGCTAGGACAACTCATCTACTACTCAATTAGATCATAGAGTTCTTCCCATCGAAGATGACTAGGAACGTTGACTTTGAGTAGCCTTTGATAAACTTCATCCATTTCTGTGTACTTGGCGAAGGTAGGTTTGGTGACGAAGATGTATTGAATCTCATGTTGAATATTGATGTCCCACTGAAGCGCATCCAGAAATGCCTTTCCAATGATGCTTCCTTGATTCATGAAAACTTTGAACTGTCCTTAGCCACATCAGCCAGTCTCTTTTTGTAGTCTGGGAGTGTCATCAATTTGTCATTAATTACCTTCAAACTAGGAAGACCTTTCTTCTGTAGAGCCTCAATTTTACTAAAAAACCTTTGTACCCCTAGGTCCATGGCCTAAACCTTTTCTTCCAGCTGAAGCATTAATCCTCTCTTGGTCAAAACTCTCTTGACCTCAAGGATGGTCTATGTTCTATCTTCAATTTTTATCTCTTCAATCTCCTCACTGGTCTTAGAATTTAGGAACTTGATGATTTCATTAGCCTGTGTGGGCATCTCTCCCAATTCTGATTTGATATTCTCAATGGCCTATTTTCTTCTCTGCACCAATTCATTTTTCTCAAACATGATCTGTATCATTGGCCATATCTCGTTCATAGACTTGGTGATGTCTGTCCAGACACTTTCTTTAACCTCGACCAAAGTTTTTCCTGCCACTGTTTTCTTCCAGAGTTGTTGTAACTCTTGTTTGAGTTGGTATGACACCTGCTTTTCCTCTGAGAGGCTGATATGAAAGGAATATTTGAGTTCCTGAAGGTTCTCAATCTCCTTTTTGAGCCTGCTAATCTCTGTTTCCTGCAGGTTCATCTTTTCCATAGATTTGGCCAATTCGGTTGTCTTTTCCAGAGATGTCAGTGGATTCGTTGATGGGACTTCTGTTACTGATGTTGTGCTCACTTATGAAAGTGGAACTGCACTCAATGGAATGACTTCCGTTGGCTTTATTTGTTCTTTCTCTTTTACTAGCTTCTCCATCTCAACTTCCATTTCCTTTAGTTGTGAATTCTGCTCCATGATTAGTTTGAGGATTTAATCTTTTTCTCCTTCCATATATGCTATTTCCTTTGCTTGTGAATCCTCTGTTGGTGGGAGTTTCAATTGTTTCCTTAAGGAGGCTATGTTGACATTTTTCTTTTTAATCATCTCCTCAGCTGCTTTCACATTCGAGGGATCATGCCTGATCTTAAGGACCAATTCCTCCAAAGTCTTGATCCTGTTGTCCTTGGAAAAGGACGATATCTTCTCCAACTTCAACTATGTTTGGACGTTGTTCAGGGACACTTGAAATTTGGACGCAGTAATGGAAGCATGTGCCAGCGTATAGAAAATTGTTTCTCCTATTTGCTTGTGTAGATCCATCTGATCGATCGGATGCACATCCTTAGTCTGGAACTTGAAAGTGGCCCTTTTGTAATTAGTGATTAAATTTGGATCTAGGACCTATGCTTGGAGGAATGCCATATGCATTATGCCCTTCTCAGTGTCAAATTTCGATAGCAGCCTATGTTGTGCAGTTGACGTTTGCTTCCAGAACTTGGCACAAGTGTTGCTGGTTAGAGTCTAATTCCTTTTCTTGATCAGATCGTATTTCTCAAATATGCTTAGCTTCAGTCCTAGCTTGCCTGGTTGGGTGGTTGGTGGAGTATTTGTAGATTTATTCAGCAATGCTGAGGTTATGATATGTTGGAGGCTTGCACTAAGGGGTGGCCTATCAACCTTGGTCACTGTAGTAGATGGAACTTCCTTTTCACTAATTGAGTCAGGAGCTGAACTAGTTTTAGACCTCTTAGTATGCAGTTGGAATTCTTCTGACAATACTTCAGTGACAAGCGGCGACAAATCTTCCTAGGCCTTTTCTCTTTTGGAACATGTGGTGTGGTTATTTGTGATACAGTGGCCGGGGAATCCTGTTGTTCTGCTTTGACCAAAGTGTTTGGTTCCCATACTGTCTGGTTTGAGAATTTCTTGACTTTGGGCCTAGATTCGTGGACATACGGTATATTATTATTTTTCACCCTCATCTCAGAGATAATCCCACATGGATCATAGTGCCATGTGAAACTCGTGATGAACTTCATTTCCTTTAGCAACTTGTCTACTTCCTCTCTGGTGCCATGATTGTTGCAGATGAAAGAGCCAATCTGCCCTTTAATTCTGAGCTGTTGTTTTTTCTTTAGGGACATAAAGTGAATATCATTAGAGTTTATCATCTGTCTTACGTACTCCAGAGCAAAAATTCTAGCAGGCAGGTATTTAGGAAGCTTATACGGGGCCAACTCGCACCCATATACTCTGATCTCAGTGTGATTTTGGTATAAATACCAATCACCAGTCTTGGTGTGATCTGAAAGATGCAGGATCCTCTGAACTTCATCATTAATCCTAGGCTTGGGCCTGCCACAAAGCATACTTACCACTGGGTGATAGAATTTCTCAATGAACTGCTTCAAACTGAACTCTGTGGAGTTATTCTTGAGTAAGGAGGTCCATGCAGTTACTGCCTGGGGTCTGCAATCTCCGTCCATCTTCTGCATGGAAAAAGCAAATTTGTTCACTTGGAATAAAACGAACAAGTACACAAGTACAGAAGAGTACCAGAACATGCCTTCTGTGATAAAATTGACAAACTGTTAGTGAATATTGTTCGCCAAGAATGTGCTGAAGTCGAACTGGGTAGTGGGCTTCTCATCGGTGGAGATAATGGAAAAAAATCCCAGAATGGGTTCATCTACCCACTGATCCGAATAATAACCCAACAAGGCACATAAGGATGAGATAATTTGGTTTCCTTTGGTCAAAAACATGGAAGAAGGATAAGGGGGATTTGTAGCAGGGAATTGAGCAGATGGAGGGAGGAAAAGCTCAAATATTTGAGCTCTTTGGGGGAAAGTCATCTTATGGTATAATTCTGTGAGAATTTCAAGGTTAAAAGGTGATGCAGAGTCATCTCGGGATATTTGCATCATTTGGTTGATGGTTTCAGGCGTGATGAGGAAAATAACTTCTCCAGATGAGGAAACGATGGCTCTTTGCTTGGGAATGTAGTGGGCTTGGCACTTGAGGGAAAACTATGGAAAGGGTGAATCTGAAGAAGAGATACAGGGGTAGGTTGGACTACCAGAGTCCAATTTCATCACTCTAGTCCAGGAAAACCTCTCTAAGCCACGACTAAAGGTCTATGAAATCAAAATCACACTTTGTATCTGCGATTAAGCGATCTTTGTCGGCCAGTGGAATCCTATCGAGGTCAACAGGAGGCGAGAGAAACGGATTCTCCTCTCCTTCTACTTGTTTTGACTTTGGCGCCATTACTACAACAGTACCTGCAAAAAACAACGTTAGAGGGGACGACTGTAGATGGAGGGAACTAACTAAAACGGAGAAAAACGGTGTAAAATTCTCTGGTGCGATGAGTGGGTAAATGGTGAAAGAAAGCGTAGTGAGGGTAGTTTTGAGTAAATGGGTGTCCGTTGGGCACAGGGGATAGGTCAGCTGGTTAACGTATAGGTTATTGAGTAATAAATGGCCAACGGATCACTTAGAGTGTGAGATGGCAAGTGACAGTGACTGAGGAATACGGATGGGTGAAGTTGTGGTTACCGATTGGGGTAAAAATCATGATTGAGGGGGCTTTCCATGAGTGAATGCGGGGGAAGGAATGATAGATATTAAGTGATGTGACTCTTTTAGAAAGGTGGATAATGACGTCAAGAGGTGACGAAGGTATGTCAGATAGTAGGAGGCGGTGGGACTCGGGACCAGTAGATTGATGCCACGTATAGATAGGGGCCCGCCTGAGGAAAGATTTCATTCCCACCCCCCCCTCAGTTAAAGGTAGATCAGTCAAGGGGGTCCAAAAAACACCTTGATCCATTGATCTGTGCACTGGCTTTTTGACCGCATAACTATGCGCGTCCTTTATCACACATTCCAGACCCCCCCCCCCTCGTTAAAGATAGAACATTCGGGGGGGGTCCAGAAAGATCTGACCGCCGTAGATCTAGGTGCAATTATCTGAGCCATTGATATATGAGTGGATCATAAGTGAGGGTGCAGAGAATACATGCGCCAGAGAACTTAGGATAAGTACTTTTCATAGGTTTTTTCCAAGGCTTTTCATGTATACACCACCACGGGGCTAGACAAACAACATTTTAGGCATCTGAAACATGGTGCAACATTGATCATCTAGCTGATTTATTGAAGTAAGGCAACTAGACTATATTCTAACCTAGCTTCCTATGACAATTAACCCATATTAGACTATTGGGCTAAGAACTTACTCTACCCTGGGGCTATCTGACCAAGATTAGACAGTTTGGCCAGATTTATTCACTAATCTAACCTAGATACTTTGGCTAAGATTGAACGGTTTAACCAAACTTATTCACTAACCCTATCAACATAAATTTAAAAAAGAACTTGGCCATGCTTGAAAGGTATGGACCATGTTACTATTATTGCATGGGGCTTTATTGAAATTCTTTTATGCCCTCTTTTCTTTTCTTTTCTTTCTTTTTTCTTTTTCTTTTTCTTTTCTTTTTTCTTTTCTTTTTCTTTTTTTTTTCAAATTATTTGCAGAATGAAAAATCATTTGTCAACAAAAACACTAGAGAGAGATAATATTCCATTCACCAGTTGATCCTATAACTTATAGGGTGATAAAAGCGGCTCCACCTGGGGATGGTACTTTCCCTGTGAAGTGCCAAGAATCCTGGTATCTGATGTTCTGAAAATTTCTGCCTAGTCGCCTTCATTGATTGATTGGTTTTATTCTCAAAAAATGGAAGAATAGTGGTCAGCGGCTTAGGGCCTTCTCTTCCGGATTCAATCAACTGACTAAGGTTATTCCCTCATAAAATGCAGGCGAAAAATAAAGATGGTATATACAATGGAGAGTGTAACCTTGAGTCTCTACTGAGGCAGTAAATAATGCTTCAACATTCTGCCATTTATAGGTCCTCCTGGAAGATCTGTCCCATTAGCTTTGTTTAGCAAGAAAGTGTTGTTTCCTCTGAATGCTTGAATCATGTATGGTCAATTACATAGACTATCGAATTTTCCATGCTTTCCCTTGTCTTCATTTTGGGCGTCCCATCTCAGCACCAAATCTCCTAGCTCAAAATCATCTTTCTTGGTTCTTTTGTCAAAAATCTTCTTGATGCTTTCTTGGACTACCTGAGTCTTGTTGAATACCTCTTCCCTAGATTACTACAAATGGATCATCTGATTGATCCCTGTTTGTGAGTTGTTTGGCTCAGCTTGTATATCTTGAAGCAATTTCATGACAGGTACTCCTAAGGAAGTGGGAAAAACTGCTTCTGTGCCATAGACCAGCTGATACAGTGACATACTGATTGACCTTTTGGTGGTCAGTCTGTCATCCCATAATGCAAAAACCAATTTGTTATGCCACGACTTCTTTTTTTCTGCAACGTCTTCTTGATGATATTTACTAGGGTTTTGTTTGAGGATTCTTCCAGTCCATTCCCCTGAGGGTAGTAAGTTGTGGAATGTCCCAAAACAATATGATTCTGGTTGTAGAAATCTATGAGTTTCTTCGATCAAAAAGCAGTTGCATTATCAGTTATAATCTTTCTAGGACATCCAAAGCGAGACAAGATATTATTTTCAAGAAATTTAATAATAACAGAATCAATGGCTTGCCTGCTTGGTACTGCTTCAATCCATTTTGTAAAATAATCTGTGGTAGTAAGCATCCACCTGTGTTGGCCTGAAGAAGGGGGGTGTTTCTCCAATGAAGTCTAGTCCCCATTGCTGGAAAGGGGCCTGAACTGAGATCGGTTTCAGGGGTAGAGGAAGGAGTTTCCTTTTTCCTTCAAACAACTGACATTAATGACATGAAGTCACTTTATGATGCACATTAGTGAATAAGGTGCGCCAATAGAATCCAGATCTGAGGATTTTGTTGGCTGTAACCTTCTAGTTCAGATGACCACCACAATCTCCTGCATGAAACTCTTGTAACACTTTGTTAGCTTCATCTTTCAATAAAAAAATTAACAGAATACCTCTAGGATCTTTCCAATACAGATTGCCTTCTAGAATGCAAAATTTTAATGCTCTCAACTTCAAAAACCTAGCTTTAGTCTTATTCAGACTAGGGGGAGCTTGTAAATTATGTAAAACAAATATTAGGTCTGCGTACCATGGAGAGTTGAGAAATACCTCTCTCACACTTGGAGTCACCAGCTTGCCCTGTTCATCTGCTGCAACTAAGAAATTAATGTCAAGAGCATGGAAATTTGATTCAGCCATTAATTTTTCCAGACCTTGACCTTTAATTAGTTTCATAGGCTTAATCTCTATGTCATATTCTAAAATCACATAAATCCATTTTCCCCTTCTTCCATCCAGATTGTCTTGGGTCAAAATGTCTTTTACTACCGCATTCGGATCATATGCAATGGTGTGGGAATGGAGAATGTATACTCTAAAATCTTTTATGGCTTTTACTAAGGCAAAAGCTTGTTTCTCCATTATTTTATAATTCAAGGAAGCATCCCTTAATGCTTTACTGAAAAATGCTATGGGTTGTTCATACCCTTCGTTGTTTTCCTGTAGTAATACTGTCGCAATGGTATGTTCAGAGGCAAAAGAAAAAAGATAGAAATCTTTGGTGAAATCAGGACTGATCAAGACGGGGGCCTGTGTGAGTGCTCGTTTGACTTGTTCGAAAGACTACCTGGATTCGGTGTCCCATTTTATTTTTACATCCTTTTTTAACATATTTGTAATGTTTTTGAGATGCTCAGCCAGATTGGGTATGAATCTTTGTAGAAAGTTTATTTTTCCGATAAAAGACTGTAATTCTTTGATGTTTCTTGGGTGTTCTAATTTTTGTATGGCTCTGATTCTTCTAGGGTCTATTTTGATTCCATCCTTAGAGATTATGTGCCCTAGAAGTTTTCCTTCCTCTAGTCTGAAAAGGCTCTTCTTAGTATTTAAAGAAATCCCAAATCTCCTACTTTTCTCAAAGACTCGTCTGAGATGTTGCAGGTGCTCGTCATCAGATTGGGAAAACACAGTTACATCATCTAGATAGATGACAATAAATTTACCTAATTCTTCCACAAAGGAGATGTCCATTGCTCTCTAGAAAGTGGCTCCAACATTCATCAAACCGAAGGGCATTTTCACATACATGAAAGTGCCCCATGGTGTAGTGAAAGTGGTTTTGTCTTGGTCATTTGGGTGAACGAGGACCTGATTATATCTCGAGAAACCATCTAGCAAAGAGATTTGACTGGATCCGACTACCCTTTGTATTATGTGGTCCATTTTTAGCAAGGGGTAATTGTCCTTCAGGGAGACCTTATTTAGATTTTGGAAATCAATGCAAAGCCTGATTTCCCTAGATTTTTTATGTGTTGGGACCAAATTTGAGACCCATTTGGAAAAACGTAATGGGACTATGATTTTGGCATCGTACATTTTTTTGATTTCCTTTTCTATTATGGATAGTAACTTGGGATTGATTCTACTAAGTTTCTATCAGAACGGTTTTTGATCTTCTTTTATTGGAATCCTATGTTGTATGATGTTGGTATCATAAAATTTCAAATCCTCATAACCCCAGGCAAAGACATATGAATATTCCTTGAATAGCTCAATGTATTTGAGTTTTTTCTTGGGGGGTAATGATTTAGACAATTTGACCATCCTTGGTTTCTCTTCTGTCCCTATATTACAATCTTCTACTTCTTGTCCACTAGCTTCAATTTTCGGTTTTTTGGCTACATCATTAAAATCAAACAAGTCCTCTAAAGGAACTAAACCCCTAGGTAAAACATTACTTTTCAAATGAAAAATATTGGTCTCCATCTCATCATCACCTAACTCTCCTGAATCTATGCTATTTACACTATCATTTTCAAAATCAGATCTTTTTGCATTTTCATCTTCGTTCTCTAAATCTATATTTGTACATTCAAAATCATTTTTACACTGTAGAAAGTCTTCGATTTGATCATCATTACCAAATACTTGCCAGTACCTGATATTGTCGAGAACAGTTGGTCTGCACTTCACCTCTATTGTGTATGGGCGAGTCAAGCGAAAAGGAATCTTACATGTGGCTACTGACGTAGCCAATCCATCTGCCAAGATGTTCTGTCCCCTAGGCAATACATGCAAATCAACGTCAGTGAAACATCTAAGGACATCAAGAACAACATTCCTATAAGCTCTAAGATGGGGATGTTTCGCAGCATACTCACCTTTAATTTGCTTCATTATTAACTCAGAATCACCTCTTACCATAATCTGTTTGGCACCAACTCTTTTCAAAAGTTTCAGATTGAGCATCAAGGCTTCATACTCGGCAATATTGTTAGTGCATTGGAAATTTAATTTGTAAGAATGGTTTTCTGAATACCTGGATCTATGATTGTGCAGCCAAACTCCCGCTCCAGTTCCTTCTTTGCTTACTACTCCATCAAAATCCATGCTCCAGAAATCTGCCAGTAATTCTTCAGTTATCACGTTTTTCTTTCTTTCTACCTCGATGATTTCTTGGCCTTCGTCCAAACCAAATGTATCTTCTCCCAGTTGAGTGATTTGCTCTCCGGTGTCACCATCGCTATACAGGATAAAAGAGTCCAAGTCAGAATGTGGAGAGTAAAGGGGATAGTTGTGCGGTTTTTCTTGGCTACTAACCTTGTATTTCATCAATGTTTCTCTGTATAGCCTTCTTTGTTGCCCGAAAACTAGGCCAGTGGCATACGACATATCCAACTGCAGGGTACCTCTCTCAACTTAGCCCCAAAAGACTGGGATAGCAACATTCCATACTTCAGGGGAATGTCTGCCACTACCACATCCATGACCATGCTCTTTGCAGGAATCTAAACTAGGGTGATGTACAGGACCTTGATCAAACCAAAACATCTAACTTTACTGGAGTCAAATGAGTGTAAATCCTTGTAAGGTCTGGTGACCTCCAGTCCTAATTTCTCCATCACTTCTTTAGGCATCAGATTATGGCAAGCACCCAAATCTAGAATAGAATTATGCAAGATCAAGTCATGTATATTTAGACTGATGTAAAAAGGAGAGACATCACCATTATCGGCTTGGCCATCGACTTTAGGTCTGAAGAGAATTTTAGGTTGATCATCTGAAAGGTTCACAGTGTTTGAATGATTTGTTGATCCGATGGTTAAGGCCTTCGTACCTATATCAGGTTCAATGGTCAGTGATTTAATCACTTGTGAACGATAAGCGTCTTTATTCATCAACTCAGAAAGTGGAATGGGAATTTTTACTTTGGCTAATTCCCCTTCGAGGCTAAAAGGTGTAGGGGCTCTGCTTTGGCTCATCAATTCTGGTTTGTCTACCACATTCTTCTGGCTGGAAGTACTTGGTTGATTAATTGATGAAACCTCAGGCTGTGACGATCTTTTCAAAATAGTAAGGTTTCTTTTTGTTGGAACTTCGACATTACTCTTCTCAGGAATCTTTTCTGCAGATGGCTGAGAGGATTTTTTGGTTTCAACTACCTTCTTCGTTTCAATCATCTTTTTTGGGGAACTTCCTTTTGTATTTTTACTTCGTAGATTGTACTACCGGTGTACCTCCAAAATGGCATTTTCAAATGCCTATTGTTCAACATCTTCAGCTTCTTCACTTACTTTTGTTTGATTGAGAAGAAAAAGTTATTGCTTTTCTTGGGTAAGGAAAATAGCTTCATTATCATGAATTCCCATGAGATTTATATGAGTATCCTCTAGTTCCTCAATCACTTCCTCTCCTTCATTAGCATAATTTTCTTTTAGGGGAGGTCTAATCTGTTGATCTGAACCTCTCTACTCTCTTTGATCCCTAGGATCTCTCTGTCTGATTTGAGGAGGGTTTCTTCTAAAGTTAGGATTTCGAACTTGAGGAGCTAGCGGGTTTTCTCTCGGAGGATTTCTTTCTGACACATTAAGTCTTTCCACCATTCTTTCCATTTCTCTGTCCAAGGAATCCAATTTGGAATCGGAGGTCTATGTGGAAGGTTCCTCTTTAATTGTGACTCTCCTCTCTGACCTCTGTAGTGCCCTTTTTTCCAACAAATTGGCCTCCACACTTATTGCGCTTTTATGCATGTCCTCCAGGGTGGTAGAATTTCTTTCCCTTAGTTGGTATGACATATCGGCGTCAAAACCATCAGGGAATTTTATCAATGCCAAACCCTGTGGAGGTTTGATTTCGGTTGGGATTGCGTTGTACAGGTTATTGAAATGGGTGCAGTAATCTTGTACTGTCTCACCTTGATTTCTTATGATATTTTCATATTCTAACAATATTTGGAGAGGGTTTTTCTTTACCTCCCATCTGTCTAGAAAACTCATTTGGAATGTAGTAAGGTCAAGGACTGAGGTGACACGTAAATGTTTATACCATTTCTTAATGTCACCTGTCAAACTTTGGGCAAACTATCTCATTTGAACGTCAGCCTCATATACTTCATGAAGATCAAAATAATCATTCATTTTATCAACATGTTGTTGGGCGTTCAAAGGTCTTATTCCATCGAACTGTGGGAGTCTCATTTGATAGTCTTGGGGCATGGCATGAAGAGGTGCAGCCAACACCAAGCAAGTGTATCTGGCTACCATGATTAGTGGAGGAGGTGGGATAACAAACTTGATGATAGGGGAGGTAGCGACCGAAGACGAGGACGAGGAGGGACTGGCTAGCACCAAGGGAGTGGTTTGTGATTTATAAGTGGGAGATATAACTTCAAGAGTCTGGGGTTTCAAAACGGTTGGGTCCAAAATGATTTCAGTCACAAAACTATTGGATCTTGTTCTAACTAGGCTTTGTTCGGAAAGGGTGTCAAAGTCATGGTTTTGAAAGGTAACGAGCTCCCCCAAAAAGGAAAGGGACTTATGAAAGGGAGTATGACTTACTGAACCTTCAGCAAAGGTCTTTTTCCTGGGCAACTGTTCTGGGTTATCTGTTACTATCGCAAGTTCTGGGTCTCGATGAGATCG
>SNQJ01S0063375.1:16525-51862 GCA_010110895.2 Picea sitchensis
ACTGTACTATCATGATATGCATCCGACGCCATAGTCTTATATGCCATGGTCATATATATACCAACCATATATGTATTTTAAGGGTGTGTGATCTGGATTATTTTCGGCACGAAATGAGAGTGGAGATATAATAAAGAAATGTACAGAGATATCTCGAATATCCAATATTATAACATAAATGTATCAAATATGCAAACATAAACACAGATATACAATAATACACAATTTTCTATTAATGAGCGAAAATGTACAAAGACTGTAAAACACATATTGAAAGACTCGCTAGAATGGTGGAAACTTATCTTTGAGAAGAGATGTGACGGCTACTCGCATCCGTGAGAAGATCATTTTACAATAAGGCTCCAAAGGAATTTTTTTATCATAAAGAAAATCCAAATCCCTAACCCTGGAAGATGAAAAGCCAACAGTTTTGTGGACCCCGTTTTGGGTAGTTTCGTGTATCAACTTCTTGGGGGCGTAACTTTGGTATACGATCTCCGTTTGGGGCGCACGATAGATCATTCGAAAGGTATCATTGAAGAGATTCATTTTAGGGGCTCAATCGAAGCCTTTGACTATCATTGAGAAGCTCGATCCAAAAAAACCTTCATTTAGGCCCTCAAAATGGCCCCGAAAGTTAAAAACTGCTAAAAATAGTAAATTACCAAAATTGCCAAAAAAATGTTTTGAGCCAGTTGGAAAAGGTGGGTGGCCACCGATATCCACCTAGATAAATCCTCCCTCCTTAGAAAGCAATGGTCTGCATTGCATTGAGTTCCCGGGGCAGAGGGAAAAAAGTTTGCTGAATCTACATCTTGATGAGTTGCTTGCCTTGTTGGAGAAGTTGCGCTGCTTAGCTTTTTAAAGGTTGTCATGAACCTGTGGCTGGAAGGGTTGGACCTTTTTAACCAGTCTGGCTAAATGAGAGGACTGTGTGCAGAAGGAATCTTTGCGCTTTTTTGCAGTCTTGTCGACCTACTTCTGTGGGATAGAAGGTGCTTGGGCCAAGGCTGTAGTGGTTGCAGTATCTTTATGTTCACCTTTTGAACAGATTGTGAAGAAGCTAAATTTTGTTGTATGAGATACTACCTTGTGACAGTGTTTAGGTGGGACAGTAGTCGGAACCACCTCTAGTATCATGTAGAGATGACCCCCCAGAGTAACAATGACACTATGGGGTCGGGACTCATAGATAGCATGGCGCTTCCACATATATGGTTGGCCGAAGAGAACATCACAGACATCCAGCGAGGCAACATCACATAATACCTCATCCTTGAAGGGTTAGATGCCGTATGACAATCGACACTACTGGCTGACACATAGATCTTATCCCTGGCGAAGCCACCTAATGTTGTATGGTTGTGGGTGTGGTGTTGCCGACAATCCCAACTATTTGATGACCTCTACTAAGATGGGGTTCTTCTGGCTTCTGCTATCAACAATAAAATGAAGCAGGGTCTCCTTCACCCACATCAATGAATGAAAAAGGTGCTCCCCCTCTTCATGATCTGTTGGTTCTTTTGGTAGAATTGTTGCGGTTGTGACAATAGCAGTGGAGTATGCGTCGATGATCTGTCTTCTGTCATTATTTTCTGAATCAAGTTTTGGCTCCTTCTCTTTGATCTCAGCCAACAATGACTGTTTTGAGTGATGTTCATTGGTGTTTTGTCAGGGGATTTTGTGGAAATCACACCATTTTTTGGTGTCCATTTTCGTCTTCCCATGACCCTTCTTTCCCTGTGGATTGGACTGGTTTTCAGGAGACTATTTTTTAGGGACGTCTTTATCATACTTTGGTTGTTGCAGATTTGCAGAACGGAACTCCCGTTTATTCTAGTGCTTAAATTTCTGCTCAATTTTAACAACATATCGATAAGCAGCACCGAGTGATGAGATGCCCATAAAATCCATTTCAATTTGGATGTATCTATGTATAGCCCCACGGTATTTCAGAACCAAATGTTGTTCAGAGTCTTTGATACCCAAATTGGTACGCAAGGTATGGAAGGTATTGGTGAACTCCAGAACTATTTGGCCCCTCTCTTGCCGCAGTGTGGTCCATCTCATATACTGCTCCTCATAGTTTCCAACAGGGTAATATTGTTCCTTTACTACGTCGACAAAAAAATCCCAAGTGGGATCGGTCCCATATATTCCAGACTCTTATGTGGAACTTTGCTCCCAGTAAGTTTTCGACCAATGTTTGACATGGGGGAGAGATTTAAGGAGTGCGCAAGTGATCTTTTCCCTATCAAAAAAATGGTGAACAAAGAAATAACCTTCTAACATATTTAACCATTTGTCTAGGGCATACGCATCTATTTGACCTTCAAATACGAGAATATCAAAATTAACCTGTACCTTGAAAGGAGAGGTTCTTCCAAAGTGGTTGTTTGATGAATATGCACCTATTGCTATCGGTAGGCATTGAAGGATGCGGGAGAGATTCTCCATCATTTCATCCGTCTATCGCATGAGAGCGTGCTCAAGCAACAGATTGATAGAATCGTCTACTCCATCGTTTTTATTTTCTTTCGCCATGGAGGGTTTCTTGGGCGTGTGAGAGAAATTTTCTTCAAGAGAGACAAGATCGAGACCCAACTTGCTATACTCAGACCTCGTTAGGGACATGCACTAAAAAAATGATCAAGAGCAGCCTGCTCTGATACCATTGATCCTGATTATTTTCGACACAAAATGAGGGAGAAGATATAATAAATAAATGTACAAAGATATATCGAATATACAATATTATAACATAAATGTATAAGAGATGCAACCATAAACACGAATATACAATAATACACAATTTTATATTAATGAGCGAAAATGTACAAAGACTGTAAAATACAGAGTGAAAGACTCACTAGAATGGTGACAACTTATCTCTAAGAAGAGATGTGACAGATACTCGCATCCGTGAGAAGATCCTTTTACAATAAGGCTCCAAAGGCCTTTTTTATCATAAAGAAAATCCAAAACCCTAACCCCGGAAGATGAAAAACCCATAGTTTTGTGGAACCCGTTTTGGGTAGTTTGGTGTATCAACTTCTCGGGGGCGTAACTTTGGCATACGATCTCCGTTTGGGGTGCACGATAGCTCGTTGGAAAGGTATCGTCAAGGAGATTAATTTTGTAGGCCCAATTAGAGCCTTTGTATATCATTGAGAAGCTCAATCCTAAAAAACCTTCATTAAGGTCCTCAAAATGGCCTCGGAAGTTAAAAACTGCTAAAAATAGTAAATTACCAAAATTGCCAAAAAACTGTTTTGAGCTAGTTGGAAAAGGTGGGTGGTCACCGATATCTACCTGGATCAGTGTGAGCCCCATTTTGTGCTATGACACCATATTTTTTGAAAAGATGAAATATAAAAATCGGTCTTCGACTTTATTTATATATGTACATATATGAATGTGTTTTCTTTACTTCAGTTATGCGACAAATTCCAATCTAAAACATAATTATCATATGTATCAGATACATGATTAAAACATCTAGGTATATGATTATAAGTAAGAAAATCAAAGTATCATTCCAAAATTCGTACCTGTAGGAATCATTGGATTAGAGTAGGGTCTCACACACGGTAACTGTCGTTTAACTGACATACGACTAACTGGGAGTCCATATGAACCTCTAAAGGCTGAACACCATGTGAAATGGTGTCACATAAAAGCTCTATAATTCAACCACATTATTCCTTGATGGCTCCAAACAAATGCCACCTGAAGAAACCAGTTGGCCTTCAGGTGAGTAAATGACCCATGTGGCGGAAGCCATGTTCCGTGTATGATGACTGGAACCGTCTACGAATCGTAAGTAGACTAACGACTCCATTGACATCTGCCAACCAAGGGAAAAGTTGATAAGCAAGTCGATGAAAAAAAGGAAAAGATGTATATACACTAAGATACACTAGTATACAAAGAGTCACGCCCAAGCTTGAGGGCTCATGTGTAATATATTTTAAGGTAGAGCCCATTTATGGGCTCATCCAACATATTCCCTCTATAATCCTCCAATTTGTAGGCTCCTTTCTCCAAAACACGTCGCACGGTATAAGGATTGTGCTACATGGGGTTAAACTGTCGTGCCCCCAACGTTTCTTTGGCTTGGTCATATAGGAGATCCAAGTCACCCCCAACGTACTGTCAAGGACAGACAAACGTATCATATTGAACCTTAACACGTCGTTTATTCACTTCGATAGCCATAGAGGCATCTCGACACTGCTCATCTAGGTGCTCTAGGTGTATGAGGCGTTCTTCAAGATTGGAAGTGTCAGGTAGGAGCTCAACTACCGTCTTGAGAGAAGGGATTTCACATTCAATTGGAAGGATTGACTCCACGTCGTATACTAAATGAAAAGGATAAAAGTCAATGGAAGTCTTAACCGAGGTTCAATATGCCCAAAGCATAGGGTAAAACATTACATGCCAGTCAGATTTACTCTAGCTGATAGTTTTTTGCAAGATGGTCTTGAGAGATTTATTCACAACCTCTAATTTTCCATTTGCCTGGGGATAATAAGGGGAAGAATGACCATGTTTAAACCCCAGTTTTAATGCTAACTCCTTCATCAATTCATTCTGAAAGTGACTGCCATGGTCAGTGACAATCTCCCTTGGGATTCCGAACCAGGTTATAATTTGGTTGAACACGAAGAATGTTGTCTTCTTACCATCGGATTTAACAATAGGCATGGCCTCTGCCCATTTAGTGAAGTAATCCATGGCCACGATAATATGTTGATGCCCCCCAACCGAAGTTGGGTTACATTCCATAAACTCTACCCCCCACTTGGTGAAGGGATCGACGATGATGGCTAGGTGAAGAGGGGTTGGATGTGAGCACATTTTTCGAGCGAACACCTAGTAAGGGTGACACTTCTTGACCGCTTCAACACAATATTTGAAAATTGACAACAAAAAACAACCGGCTCACAAATTTTTTTGGGCTGTTGCAAGCCCAGATAGATGACTGCCACAAGCCCCACTATGACAATCATTGAGAACCAACTCAGCTTACGTGTGAGTCAAGAAATGACACAAAATATTATCTACTCCTCAATGATACAAAGTGTCACCGATGATAAGGTAGTTTTTAGCTTGATGACATATACGTCATCGATCGTCTCTTGGCAAATGTTGGGATAGCTTCAAGGTCTGGAGATAGATGAGAATGTCTCCATACCAGGGGTCCGAAGATGAGATAAGGAAGACATGTTCATCCACAAATGAATCGTCATGAATAATGTCCTCATCTAGCAAAGGGAAGTCTCATATCAAGTTAACAAAAACTAGTGATTTCTTAGACTTTGTCGAAGCAAAATCGAGATCAAACTCTTGAAAAATAACAATCCAGTTATTGTATTTTCCCCCTATGATACACCTGGTCAGGACGTATTGAAATGGATTGATATCTGCAACTACGGTAGTTTTTCAAAGTAGTATATAATGCCGCAATATTTGAACAACATGAATGATGACTAAGGCTAGCTTCTCAACGTGAGAGTACTTAAGTTCAAGACCGACAAAGTTTCAACTAAGATAGTAGACAATGTGCTCAAGGAGCTCATCGTCCTCCTGAACCAGAACCAGACAAACCGTCCCTTCGGATGCGGTGATATAAAGAAAACAGTCTCTACTGTAGTCTGGAGGCTTCAGTAGAGGCGTTGATACCAAGGCTTTCTTAAGAGCATCAAATGATTCATGGGCTCGCTCATCCCATATAAACGAAGTGTCCTTCAAAATACGCATGAAACCCTTAGTTAAATTGGCATAGTTCACTATGAACCGACGCAAGAAGTTAGGATTCCCCTGTAAACTTTGAAGTTGTCGAATGTTGTGTGGGGGAGGCAATCAAAGTATTTCCTCAACCTTCATAGGATCCACCATGATCCCATGCTCAAAGACTAAGAATACTAAAAGACAAGCATACCTAACACATAAGATGCACTTGTGAGGGTTCAAACAAATGTGATAGTAACGACATCTCTCAAATACTAGTCGAAGGTGAGAGTAGTGATCTACTCTCTTGCGAGAGTGAGCAACGAGATCATCGAGGTAAGTTTCGAAAATGTCTTTGAGATCATGAAAAGCAAAGGTCATGGTACGTTGGAAGGTTTCTCCAACGTTTTTAAGGCCGAAAGGAATTTTTCGGTAAGAAAAAGTACCGCAAGGAAAAATAAACGTCTTTTTATGTTGATCCTCGGGTTTGATCTGAATTTGATTATATCCTGAAAATCCATCCATAAAAGAAAAAACTTTGCTTCCCTCACACTCATCGAGAATCTAGTCAATGAAAGGAGTCAAGAAGTTATCTTTAGGACAAGCCTTGTTCAGGTCTTTAAAATCCATACACACACAGATGGATCCTTGTTCCTTATTCACTGGAATGGGGTTGGACACCCATTCGATCAAGGGAACCGGGTAGATGAAACCAACATTAAGTAGCTTCTCTACTTTTGCCTTAACAGCAGGGGCCTTCCTAGGATTAACAACTCTAAGATGTTGTCGAATAGGTCTAGCATCCAGATAAGTCTTGATTTCATTCTCGACAATGCTAGGGTTGATCCCTGGCATCTCTTCGTAGGACCAAGTGAATACATCACGAAATTCTTTGAAGAGATCGATGTAGATCTGAATTTCTTCAAGCGAACAGTCTGCACCGATATATACGTTCTCAATTTTGCCAGGAATTCGAGAGATGTCGATCGCGACGGTAGGATAAATATTCACTATGATTCCTTCGACATAAATGCCATGTGTATCTAGTGAAACCAAAACGTGACCAACCATCTCACTCAAGGTAGATCTAAATTCGTCCTGTTCGATCCTAACAAGGTCTGGGAAGAAATAAGAGCGATGATGCATAACGTTCCAAGGCCTATCGGGACCATTCATGGCCTATAATATGGCTTCATTTGAAGGTAAAGTATCATCGAGGAAATCATGTTAGCAAGACAATTGGGTGGCCCATACAGGCTCTAGAACGATATCCTCCTTGTCCCTATGTGAGGAGCAGGGATCCAGGTCAACAGTAGTGTTAAGAACAACTTGATACACAACCTCTTCTGCTAATAGTGGCATTGCCATGCCAATGTGCGAGTGACCTTCACAAGACATAGTCGGGGAAGGTAGGGTCCAAGGGTCGTTAAAATACGACATACGGAAAGGAACGAACCTCATTAACGACGAAGATCTACTGAAAATGGCATAAATGTGATGGATTGGTGCCACAAAATCAAAGCTACCCATAAGAGAGGAATAAATTCTGACACCAATATCCTCGGTTTCCTACCGAGAATTTTCGATCACTGGGATTGAAGGTCCAACTGATGCATTGGGACTAGCATGCGCAAAGGACAATTGATCAATCGTCACTATATTCCCTTCGCGAGGAAAACATAAAGTGCGGAAAACAAACAACACGATCACGGTCATGACATAAGTCCAATTATGCCCTAATAATAAATTATAGTCAAGGGGTGCATCAACCACCTCGACATCAACCTCCACTGTCTTTCCACCTAACTGGATCAAAAAAGTGGGAAGAATTACGTGGGGTTGAAAAGAACGTCCATGAAATGTAGTCAACATAGTCATAGATTGGGATATAGTCGAAGAGTCAATGGCTTTCCAACAGGTTAGGGACATCATGCACGTTGCAACGCCTTCATCAATTACACTGTGTTTGATGATATACTTCATGTACTCCACATGGATTTGAAAGACCATGTGATAAGGCAAGTGAGTCTTAACATCCATGACGTCAAACTTAATAACCTTCGAGCCACATGAGTCTAGAGCTCCTAAAGTAGATAACAAAGAGTTCCTATATGAAGGACACGTCTGGAGCACCTCCAAAGCTGACATCACACAAGGGGTTAGACCCAGATCTTTGACAATTGAATAGTTTTGGGCAACTCTGGCATTAGGATTGTGGGTAGAGCATTTTAGTATTCCTTTTGGAATACGAGGCATAGGCACTAGATTTTTTGATCTGCAAAGTTGTTTTCGGAGGAGGGGGAGACTCTGGACCTGTAACAGTTTGTGAAGAATCGTAATCATGAGATCGAGTGGCTACATGAATCTGAGACTTGACCATGTTAACACATAGATGGTCACCTTCATGTGATAGAGGGTTTTGACTCCCGCTCAACGCATTTCTGGTGTTGGAGGACCTCGAAGCCACGTGTTGAGTATGTGGAAACAGATTAGTCAAAAAAATGAGCGGTTGTGATAAGAGCCCTGAGGCTTCCTCAATTTTGGGGCATAGGTGGGTAAGGTGATCATATTTACAAAGTCTATAAGGAAACTTCACCTTCCATTTTTATTTCTTCCCCTCGCCAACATTATTATTCGATCTATCATTGTTAGTGTCGTCCTTGGATTTGTTATTATTTTTCCCACCCTTATGATTATTACCTCATCTTTTCTTTATATTCACTCCTAGTTGTTGGTTACCATTAGGGTTGGCTAATGACTGTATAAAATGCACATTCGCCGACTGAGTGGGAGTGGAGGATGAAGCCGAATCTTGTCCTGCTATAGGTTGGCTTAGAGACAAATCCTTTAACTAGTTCGTCACCAAGTCTATAGACTTAGCATTTGTAGAGCCTATGATGCCATCGACATGAGGCCCAGGTTTTTGTTTAGGGTCATAATTCGACCGCGATGCGTCAAGAAGAATTTCATACAACATCCTAGACTAAGCATATATGAGGTCTAGTTGTTGGGATTTGAAAATAACTTCTTCCTTAGATTTTACCTCGGATGTAGAAACATCCTTTGAAATATAAGGCAATAAGGACTTAAGGAACCACTCCAAAAAAAACTCTGGAGGAATGTCTACACSAMTCTTGGATATGGTCTKAGATATTCATGGGCTTATCTTGACGAAAGGATGAAAAAAGTTCTATGCCGACATCATAATGAACCGATAACTGGAAGTGGTTGAGAAAGACCAAAATCATTTGWTTAAAGTTTYCGTATGTTTCCCCCGRTAGCTCATTGTACCATTTCGAAACCACCCCTGTGAGAGTGCATTGAAATAGTCTCAAACGAATATAATCTTCATTAAGGGAATTGGATGAGCACCAAAGATAAAAGGTAGTAACATGATCACCTGGATCCTCACCAATATTTCCCTCGAATTTTGGAATGTTCGAAGGAAGCTTGGTGGGGTTGGGGGGCCATGACGGATCGTGACACACCAGGTCATTCATTAATGTCAACAAATTTGGCATATTAGGCATGGAAAAAAATGGGAGCCGGAGTTGTAGTGTCTGAGCCCATGCTCCCGAGAAATATTGGTGTTGAGGGATTGTAGGCCATCCAGGGTTTTGGTATACACCATGGCCCTGTCTAGTAGGGTAATATCCTCCTCCAAACTGATTCATAAGAGGTTGTATGGGCACCATACCTGCAAGATTGACATAGTGAGGATGATAAACATTTCCCCTAGCTGGAGGAGCTCCAAGTCGGGGGTTTCCCATAGTGTGAAACTGACTCCCTCCGGGTGGAAATCCAGAGGATAGAGGTGGATTTTTCATGACAAATGCATTTTTCAAAATTGGCATGGAGGAAGAAGGGGGAAAGGATGGAATATAGGAAGTGGCTTGTTCGCCCGGTTGAGTACTCCATCCAAGAGCATTGAGACTAGGGTTAGACCCGAAAGAAAAAGGAGGCTAGTCTCCAACCATAGGAGTCATTTTGGGGATGTTACCTCCACCAAACGAGAGAGGAGTATGCGAAGGAGCCATGCCCTCGGGTCCAAGACTAGGATTTTCTTTATTCGTTGGAATGGAGGATGAAAGTTGCGATGTGATATTGGGCATACCAAAAGAAAAAGGGTTAGACACTGAAGGTATGGACTGAGCATTGTATCCCAACGTACCAAAAAGAGACCTAAAAGGGTTCGTTAATATGGGTTGAGTAGAAACCACGAGCTGGATAGGAGTAAGGACGAGAACCTACAACACAACAATCGTAGCAGCTTAATGAGTCGAAGGAGTCCCATTGACCACATAAGGTATAGGAGTTGAGGGACTCCCAATGCCATTTGTACTCAACTCAATACCCATAACTGGATAATCACAAGTCTGGGATGTGGATATATATGTATGACATCTATTAACTTTACGCCTTTTAGAAGGAAACTTCGGTAAAGACTCAAAATGTGGTGGTAATTTCAACAAATGGCGAGACCTACAAGTACGATGGTCTTGCTCCATGATATCAAGACTCGAGAGATGAAACCAAATCCTAAGTCCAACTAAAATATCAGAGAGCACACCAAAATAAAACTAAAAGAGTCAAATGCACACAAACATGATATAGTAGCTGAAAAGGGGCCTCCCTCACTAGAGTAGGTATGCCTCGCCCAAGAAGGGCCTGAGAATCCCTTCAAAATATTAGAGGTATCATAATCAGTTATAATGGCCCTCGTGGGCTTAACAACGCAATCGGTTAGATCCCCCCGGAGAGGTAATCCTCCATAAAGGTTGTGTGTTTTCCGACCCTTATCTGGCTCAGGGTACCTGCCGAATAACCCCTGCAAGTAACCTATTTGGCTACCTATGTCAAGCAACTAGAGCCACCATGATATAATGAATGCACAAACAAACAATCATAAGTCTGGTCCACTATATGTGCAGGGTAGCAAAGTCCAAAATCTTGAAAGCACCGCCTCTCACAGAGGTAAATGTACTAGCAAGACCCCCATATATGAATGAAACCATCGAAATATCTTTGACTCTAAGAAGGTATTAGAGGGATGTCTCTGTAACCAACTTTGTGCGACCTCGTGCTTAACTCTGGTGTGAGCGGAGCCTCCCGACGTCAATAATTACACAATGGATTTCACCACTCCCTGGTCAGACACATATGTTTAGTTAAATAGCCTTGGAGAAGTTTACTCACAAAATCCTATTCCAAGGCTCTATATCCTATGCTTGTTTGTGTACTCTGAAAAATAAAATCATTTCTAATCAATTTCAGTTAATCAATGTTATTTTTAATGGCTTTGTTTACTCAATAGGTGTGGTCGTGAAACTGATGATATTATGACTTAGCATATCAAAGAAATGAATAAAAATACTGCTAAGTCCTAATCTTAAATTCTCAAGCGATGATATGCTTTAAATGCAACTTTAAATGCAACTTCTACAATTTCAATAAAATGCAATCTTTCCAGATGTATCAATATCAATACTAAGTACCCAAAAGAGAAAATGCCATAATGAAAAATGAGCAATTTTTTTTGTATTTTCGATATAAAGAAAAGAAAATGCAAGGACTGAATAACAACTTCACAAGCAGACCCTACTGCAAGCAAAAAGAGACAAGCCAAGCAGGATACCAAGAAGCAAATACTCAGACCAATGTGCAAGGACAACCAATGAAAAAGATGATAAGAAAGAACACCTCCCAAAAATTTAATAATAGGAAGGTTTCCTATCGCTCTGTAAGCACTCAATAGTTAGGACAAAGACCCAAGAAGACTCAGTAACCAACCAAACGCACCCAACAAACACCAAACTCATCCAGTAAGACTAAAAAGTTGATGTACATGATTGTTTGAGAAAAACTTGCATATGTACGTGCCCTATCGAAGGACAACTCACATATGTATGCGTCTGTCAAGGGAAAACCTGCGTATATGTACTTAAACATTTCCAGGGAAAGGATTAGGCCAAGAAACTCAGATGTAAAGTAAAAATAGGCTGTCAAGCAATCAGGAGACAAGGAAACTCAAGCTAACAGAGAGCAAGTCAAGGAGAAAAACACTCCAAACCCCAAACCCCAAACAAAAGATCAATCCCCAGTATGGTAGCAAATTCTGTTACGAGGAAAATCTCTTTATGGCCTAGGGTAATCCACAATAGATAGAATGACACACAAAAATCAACTCTATTGGCACAGGGGCAGACCCAGGGTTCAACGCTACAACAACGCACCAACAAAACCCTAACTACCAACCCTTTTGGAAGCACCTGCGAAGAAGATGAAGTCTCACCCGAGGTAGAGGCAGGGGTGGTTGCAGGACTCAGATGTCTGCAACCTTAGATGTGACACCGATATGTGATTACAACACCTTAATAAAGCACTTAGTAGTTACAGTTCATCAATATTTAACCAGTAGCTACTTCGCAGATAAAACCCTAATTACAGAGCACTGCAATTTTCACCCAGATCTAACATATTCAAGCACTAAGCACATTCACATAGGTTAGGTCTAGCATTCATCCATATTATTAAGCACAAAGTGTTAACATATCTATCTATCATTCATCTATATCAAAGCACTTAAGCAAGTAAACATATAAACACATCAATACATCGCACAAAGCATAACAACACATGATATACGTGGTTCACCCCCAGCCTGGGGCTACGTCCACCAACTCTTCTTCTCTTTTATTATCTTCGGTCAATCCCCTACATGCACAGAGCCACAAAATCCTACTTCGCATAGGACAGGAGATCTGTGCGCACCTCACCAGATCCTCCTTCCCCGAGCTAGGTTACAACACAAAGATTCTACTCAATCTCTTACAATCACTTTCACTTAGCCTTGCAAGTCTCACAGAACATGCACAATGCATGTACACTATCACTTGCACTTAGCACTTGGTATCACTCACTTGTGCCTTTGCACTTAGCATACATACACACACATACATTTACTTACATCGCATAGCTTTCTATTTATACATTACAAAAGAGGCCTAAACATGGGTAAACCCATGGGCCGACATCCCCATACTCGTTACATAAGCCCAAAACCCAAAAGGCCCTAAAAAGGGGCCGAGATCCTGCGATCTCTGCTTTGACTTGCGCTCTGACTTCGACAGCCTGTCGAAGTCCCAAAAGTAGGTCAAACTTGACCAAGGATCCTCAAAACTTGGTCAAGGGCCAACAAACTCTAATCTCAAGTATGCTATATAATTGAAAATTCTAACAAGACAAGATCAAAATCCTACCTCATCTGGACGTTCGATGAAGACCACTGTTGAGCATGCAACTCAAATATTTATACCTGCAACTTGTTCTCAACAACCAAGATATGCAAGCATATGGTGATAATATATAATGTTAGCATATAAAATAGCATAATCCATTAACATATATAACAAATATGCCCTTGGAATAATAATTCAAATATTTGCAAGATATCAGTTGGACGAGAAAAGAGTATTTCTATTAAAATAATCAACAAAAGTATACAAGTGACAAACTTCTATGTCGACACATCTCAGAACCGAGAAACTAAGTTCCTCTAACTAGGCCTCCACCACTTCAATCCTCCACTAAATGCAAGCTCATATAAAGGAGACAATGAGTTTCTCCATCAAAGAAGGAAGAGCTTGGGGGCTGGACAATGAGTTCAAAATTTCAAGGATAAAGGGATGCAGATTCAATGTGAAGTGAAATTCCTCCATAGTATCTTTGCTCACAAAAGTTGAATTCTCCTCTTTTTCACGGCTTGGATATGGACAATTTATAGCCTTTAAATGGAACTGAAGGGTCGAGTCAGAGCGTTTCCAATAGATGGAAGGTCAAGGATCATGGATCTCATGACGTGACATGGAAACCCAACATAATTTTTAATTTTGAGCACCAAACCCAGTGTACGCGGGTTGTAATGGAGCAACCTGCATATACACATGTTGTCTAACTGGTAGTGCGCGTGTATGTGGGAAAATGTTTTTTTTTGGATTTGGGAAGTACAAAAGGGGACTTCAAGTATGCATAAGGAAATGGAAAGTCCATCCAAGCAAGTTGCATGGGATGAGACAAAATTTTCTATAACAATGGGATAGAGCTCACGCATGGCATAGGAATGGTTGCACGCGTAGTTGTATTATGATTTCATTCCATTGTTTTAGTCACTATACTTTTAAGTAACTTCAACAGTAATCATATGGGTTCTAGTGTGAAGCTAGAAATGTCATGCATGTTAAGGGACAATCGATGCAACCGACATAATGATGGTTGAGTGCACATAATTGCTAATACACAGTGGTTGCGCATTATACGAGACTAGTTTGTGCGTGCTAGGAAAACGTAGTTGTGCTCATTGTTGATTTTAATGAGTTACTTCCATAGAAGAAAGAATTGATATCAGAGATTTAATTAGCGATTTGTGTTAGTGGAGACTTTACAATGTGGTAACGAAACTCAACTAGGAGGTTAGATAGGTTACAAAGTAGTATCAGAGTTCAAATTTTGATGTGACATGGCTCAGAGAAGAGCTGGGGACATTACAAAGTGGCATCAAAACTCTTGGTTCAACACTACACTTGTATAGGGCATAGATCAACATGAAGTTGGCGAGGCGGGCATTTTTATGATAGTCACAGGGTCACAAGCTGAAAATATGGAAAAGCTAGTTGAGTGAAGAAAGAAATTTCATGTGAGTATTGATGCATAGTGTGTGTGTACTAAATTTTGGTACTACGTGTTGTAGGAATTATGGTGTGCGAAAGATATCAGTGCGTGGAGTGTATGCACTAAATATTGGAACTGTGGGGTATAGAATTGGTGGAGCACACATAATATGGGACTGCATTACATGTGCAATGAATATGGATGCCATGCAGAATTGATGGGTGCGTTCATAATAATAGTGTGCAGGGCATGTGAATTGAATACTGGTGATGCACAATGACTGCACATTGAATATGAGCACCGCAGGGAGAAAAATTATTGGTGCGTGCATAGTGTTGATGCACAGTGCGTGCGCGTGGAATATTGGTGCTGCGTGGGGAAGAATTAGAGATGCGCATTGAGTATTGGGTGTGAGAGGGTGTGCGGTGAATGTTGGCGTGATGCAAAGAAAATATGTAATTTGTGTGAAATATTGGTGCATGACACAAAAGTTGTGTGCACTAGATAATGATGCGTGAAACCCTAAAGTTGAGTGTGCTAAATAGTAGTACCCGATATAAAAGTTGTGCACACTGAATACTGATGCATTGTATGTGCGTTTGGTATTGCATCTATAGAGAATGTGTGTATAATGGATATGTGTGTATAACGGATATGTGTGTATAACACAGAATTGGTATACATGCGATCTTTGAAAGAAAGAAAAGGAGAGAAAAGAGGAGGAAAAGTCTTGGACAGGGGAGTCCAAATATTCACCCAAAATTTTGAAATAGGTTGTTAAATTCACCAGGAATCAAAAGAAAGGATTCTGATACACTTATAGAACAAAATGTGCATAGTATTTATGGTTTTCATAAATTATTTAGTCTAACAAATCTTATTGCCTGCTTATTTTGCAAAGTTAGTAGCATTTTGATTAGTGTAGGATCAACACATAGATTAGAAGCATGGAACATGCACAACAAACCTATAGCCATAAAGCTAAGATCAAAAGGATGTTTGACAATATAGGTGATGAGGGTACATATTCAAACGTACATGGAGATGCCAAGGAAGAAAGCATGAATTTGGTGAAGACCATAAAATTTTTGCAAAAGGGCGTCCAAATTTATAAATTTGATAATGATAGGCTTATGAAAGACAAGGAGGAGCAAGATGGCTTTGACATCAAGTTGCTACAAAGCTTGGACTAGATAAGAAGACTGAGTCAAGCAAATTGAGGATACATGAGTCTCATTATGAGAGAATAAAAATAAGAAGTCTTGACCGACATCACCATCACTCTCCAAGACATTCAGCTGGGAGAGCACATAGTAGTTCAAGTCCATCTCTTGTCAGGAAGCATAAGAGGAGGATTGGGGTGGATGAGCTACATAGAGAAATGAATAAGATTAAGCCTCTTACTTTTGATGGTGAGTACAAGAAGGATGAGGATGCAAAGACCTGGTTGCTGAGCATGAGGAAGTACTTTCAGTTACATAATTACTCTTCCCAATCAAAAGGGAGAATTACCATCTACCAGCTCAAGAGGAAAGCATCAATGTCATAGGACCCATTTGTGAAGTACAACACATTGATGAGAGAAAGGTTACTTGGAGTGAGTTCAAGAGGTATTTTAAAAACAAATACTTAGCCAAACGTTACTATGATAGGAAAATGAAGGATTTATTTGAACTCAATCTTGGAAGTATGACCATAGATGAGTATGAGAGACAATTTTTAGAGTTACTGAAGTATGTTTCTTTCATCAACGATGAATAGGTTAATATTAATAGGTACTTGAGTGGGATTCCATCATTTATCAGTGATAAGATACAATATGATGATCCCAAGACATTGGAGGAAACTATAAAGAGAGCCAAGTGTCTCTATAATCAACATAGAGGAAGACCCACTTACCAAAAGACTTGGGAAGAGAAGAAAAAATGAAAGATGGAGTAGATGAAGAAGGGGACCAATCCACCATTCTTCATAAATAATTTTCAGGGACATCCAACGCTCAAGGAGTCGAGACTGATAGAGGCAATGGGGAAAATACCAATACAATAGCCAATGAAGTGTTGGGGTTGTGAGGGAGACCATATTTATAGAGATTTCCCTCACAGAGGTGATAAAGTGAGGTATGTTCACCATGTACATCAAGCTGATACAGTTGAGGACATGCGTAGAAATGTACCTAGGATCTATGCAACCCAGGATAACAAGTAAGCTAAGTGTCAGTCACATATGATTGAAGTGGAAGGTAAGATCAACAACCAACCCATTGTTATTTTAATTGATTCAGGAGCTAGTTATAGTTATCTAGCTCCTAAGATGGTGGAAAGATTTCAATTTCCAAAAAACAAGCTTGGGAAACCTTGGTTGGTAGAGCTAGCTACAGGAGCAAAAATAAAAATCAATGAGATGATTAAGACATGTCCAATGGACATGAATGGACTGAGTACAAAAGAAGATTTTAATCTTATACCTTTGGGCTCGTATGACTGCCTAATTGGTATGGATAGTTGGACATGCATCATGTTGTCCTAGACTGTTATAATAAGGATTTTACTTTCTTGGATGAAGAAGGGAACTTGAAAACAGTACAGGGTATTCCAAGGGTTGTAACTATTAGAGAAGTTTCAGCCTTGCAGTTAAAGAGAAGCTTCAAGAAAGGATGTCAAGTATTTGTAGAGCATATGGAGGAGGCACCTAAGGATAAAGTATCAAATATTGAATATTATGCAGTCCTAAAGGATTTTGAATATGTATTTAGAAACATATAGATGTTGTCACCCAAGAGAGATATTGATTTATATATAAATCTAATACCTCGAGTAGCCCTAGTATCCAAGACTCCTTATAGGATGAGTACATCAGAACTGAAATAATTGCAAATGCAACTTGAAGAGCTTCTGAAGAAGGGGTATATACGTCCGTTGATGGGTCAGAATGACCCGTTCAATAAGATGAGGGAAAACGCCCGATGGAAGGTCCCACTTAGAACCACTCTTGTTTGGAATAGTGTTTTTGACCAGATTTTGGCCTGGTTACCGATCTAACTAATATACTAACTAAATATGAATATGAGAACCGAATGTTCTCATATGAATTAAATATAAAAATTCTAACTAACTGATTCTAAGCTAAGATGAACGATTAAAATTATAAGATGCAATCTCTATTTAATTCTAAGCTAACCTATCCCGATCAAGAGCAAACTAACAAGGACAAATATAGTGAAATGTTTATATTACTTGCATAGAAGAAATTCATAATACAGGTAACATAAAAGTTCAACAACGTGACTAGTTAGAATCAAGCAATTGATTTGTTAACTGCATCATATTGTTGTTGTACTCACTTTGAAAATCATTGTAACTCTGAATAATAAAACCATTAATTTAGAAATAATTTGTAAACCAACATTCACATACTACAATAATAGACATGCATAAAATGAATAATCACATTCATACATATCAACAACATAATCTCCAACAAAAACATTCTTCAGGCTCCAATTAACTTGCAGTAAAAATACTGTCTAGCTACCTTCTAAGACCAAACAAGACCAAACACCTCTTCAAATGGACAATCCCTTTTATAATGAGGAGTGACTGTTTACATCATTATTTTTTCAATCATGAAATCATGGCAGTTTTACAAAAAGAGGCTCTTCATATTCCAAATTCAAAAATAAGATTACAATAACTGAAGAAGGCAACATCTGGAAGAAATTGTGAAATTTGTAATCATGAGCTGCCATGTTCCTGTAGTTGATCTTGATATTCTTTCCAGAGAGAATGATCTCTCAATATGATTTTGAGTTTACTTGATTGTAATCTTTCCAATACTGATTCTCCATTGCAAACTTTGGTGGATAATTCTTGGTATAACTACCTTTTTGCGTTCTTGAAAAAGAATTAGATTTTGTGGGTGAGTCGGGTGGGTTTCAACATGTTTTATTCAATTGACTCTCTCTAAAATTGACATTGATTCTGAATGTTCATCTGGTTGGTTTTCTTTGGTCCTTCCACCTCATCCATTCTTGTGTTGACAGATGTTGTTTCGTTGATGGACTGCATTGGTCGTATCTCTGCTTCTTTCGCGAGATCGCTTGAACTACTCCATAGCTTCACGCAAGTGTCGGTTGCTTCCTTTTGGGTGATATGTGCACTCTTGAAGAGAGGTTCACAAGTGTCAAAGAGCATCTAGAATATAAGTTTTTCCCTCTTTGAATATTTTGGTAGCGTAGTAGTTGGATATTTGTGCATTGTTGAAGTTTGAGTAGCTTCAGAAGATATTATTATTGTATCAATATTGTATTAGACCAAGACACAACCCTAAAGAATAATATTATGTTATATTTGTAAAGCCGACCCTATTGTGCCTTTGTAAAAGTCGTCCCTATTGTTCCTTGACAAAAGTCAATTGTAAATTAGAAGGGTAAAGTATACAAGTCGACTCTGACCTATTTCTGGGTGACTCAACTTGTATTTATAGAGGCTAGGTGCCTCACTTAAAGAACACACAACACAAGATCTCTCACACAAGTAAAAGTGTGCAAGTCTGAGAGGAGATGCAACTACAGAGGAAGGGTGTTCTAGTGAAGAGTTTTGGTTATCTGTTGGAGGACTGTCTCGGTTTAGTGGTGTGCTACCCTATTATGGTTAGGGTTTCTGGTTTATCTTTTGTTTGGTGAGATCTCTCTTGAGAGAGACATTGTACTTGTTGAAGAATCTATATTGAAGAAGCTTTGTTGGGTTTTATCCCTCACGAGGGTTTCCCAGGATAAATCTTGTGTATATTGTGGATGTATTTCTTTCAGTGATCCTTATGCATGCAATTATTGTTTTAATAGTTTAAAGTTAAAGAATATTGAACACACTTAACTGCTTAAGAGAAATTTTAACATGGTTTTGGAGCAGGTCTAAAAGAATCCATTTTCAAAATCTAGAAGAACTCGTCGGGGAAGTTAAGAACATAGGAAGACTCTTCTAACCCTAATTCATCTTTCCTTGGGTTTATATTCTCTGCTTGATGAAGCTTTGAAATCTGCAATTGGTGTTGCAACTACTGACAACTGCATAAAAACAACTGCATAAAACCCTAGAAGGTGATTTCTCCCACTTTCTAGAGGATGTTGGTTAAAGTAAAGCTACCAAGGAGCTCTCCTAAGGAGGGCACACCTTTCCCTCGGAGCAAAATTCCAAAATTCACATTTTGAAAAATTAGGGTTTCCTCATAAACCCTAGCTCAAGACATCTTAGCAGCTATAGATTGAAGTTGGAGTAGTTAATTTTGGTCTAGCATACTCTTTGGTAAGTTCAAAACCTTTCTTTGAAAAGTTTTCATTTTTCTTATTGTATTACCATTCAAGGACAATATGACACCCAGTACCAAACTTGATGAGAAGCTTGAGGTTTATGATAACTTATGAGCATGGAAGTATAAAGTGATGCTCATTCTAGAAGATAACGATCTAGAAGATTTCATCAAAGAATAAGTTCCAGAACCAGACGAAGATGAGGCCAAGGCAATACACAAAAATAACCTAGTTAAGGCAAAGAGAATCATTGTTGATTCTATCAAGGATCATTTGATCCCTCATGTCTCATCATTGAAAACTCTCAAGCAAATTTTTGATGCCTTATCCTGATTGTATGAAGGAAATAATATCAACCGGAATATGAACTTGAGGATACAACTCAAGAATGTGAAGATGCATAATTCAAAAACTATCCAATCATACTTCACAAGGGTGTTTCAAATCAAAGAATAGTTTGAATCCATTGGAGACACAATCGAAGACACTGAATTAGTAATGACTACATTTAATGGTCTCCCTAGATCTTGGGAATCATTCATTCAGGGTATATGTTCGAGAAGAAGGCTAACAAGGTTTAGCAGACTATGGGAGGATTGTACTCAACAAGAAGCCATATTGGTAGCAAGAGAAGAGAAACTAGGCGATGAATAAAATCAAGCTCTAGTAGCTCATGCTAGAAAAGGAAAGAGCAAGAAGGAATTTCATTCACACAAGAAGCTTCATGGATTACAAAAGACACACAAATTTAAGAAGGATTTATCAAATTACATATGCTATATCTGTTAGAAGATGGGACACATTGCAATAAACTGTCCCAACTCTAAAGGTCAGGTTAGAAAAGGAAAGTATAAAAGACATCATGCTCAAGCTGCAGAAGATGATGAACTTGATCAAGAAGAGCCAAAGAAGAAGACTCAAGTGAAGAATATGTATTTGTAACATCCCGCTCTACTGAGCACACTTTTATTGACTTATTCTTTGAGGAAAATTGCGTGCAAGTGATCCGGTTATGGTACATTGTGATTTCGTTTCGATTATGGATTATACATGATGATGATGATGTGTTGTAACTTATTATTATTTGATGTATATATATTGGCAGATGCTATTGACGAGTTTTCCTGAGTGTGCAAGACACATGACAGTTTCTGGATGTTGATGGCATCAATGGACTTCCTTGGACTCCAGATTGAGTAAGGGAGTGATTGTATTTTGATTGAGTATTTCATTTACGCACTTGTGACATATGATTAATTACAATATGATTTATGTATATGGATTATTGACATGGGTTTTATCAGTGGATGCAAGCTTGATGATGCCTGCTAATCCGACTCACATAAGGAGTAGAGGGGCCATGCAAAGAAACCAAAAATTGAGGGAGAGGTGTGGAAGCGTCCCTGTCACAGCCTACTAGCATTCCCACCATGGATGAATGGTAGGTTAACGATTACCTAGTTCAAGAGGTCAACAATGTTGTGAGGGTAGACTGAGACAGTCGCTCACGAATATTCTGAGCGCGCAATAAGGCAGAGTCCTTATTCGTTAGAAGCTCTTATTTTCTCACAAGGTCGACTGAGTGGAGTGTTTACTCCAAGGGTTGGACAAACTTCCAAACTAGTCAAAGGCGAGTGGCACCCTTGGAGCACGGAGTTGGGTCTTGAAGGGCACATCGCGTAATTAAAAACTTGAGTCAATAAATCTAGGTGGCCTAGATTTGATTGATAATTACCGTCATTGCTTACATACATTAGTATTGGTCTATTCGCAGTATTCCAAAGTTTGACTGAGATTTAAAATGGCTATCCTCTTATGGGTACGAGTTTACGAGACATAAGCAGTCTGATGCCCAGGATGGTTATTTTATTTAGATGTTAGAACTTGCCTTGAAACTTCATAGCAAGGAATTGTGCTTCTCATTTTCGTTATGAGTAGGCGTGTTAATGGGAAGGTTGGTTAGGGGAAGTCCAACACAGTGTGGCCGGAAAATGGTATAGGTAACAATCAAAGAGTTTTGATTTTTTATGGAACAGACTTATGCATGTTTAATTGACATAATGTTACTTGTTTTATGGCACATTCTATTCTGATAGGTAGAGTCCTTATTCCTTAAAATCCCTTAGTCTCTCACAAGGTCAATCGAGTGGAGTGTTGACTCCAAGGGTTGGACAAACTTCCAAAACTAGTCAAAGGCGAGTGGCACCCTTGGAGCACGGAGGTGCGTCTTGAAGGGCACATCGCGTAATTAAAAACTTGAGTCAATAAATCTAGGTGGCCTTGAAAACATTTAAATGGTTAGACGTTGTTGGAATAAAATAATTAATCAAAACCATAAATTATTAAAAATAAATCCCAATAAAAGTTTAAGCCTAAGTCTAAGTCTAAATTTAATTAAAGGAATAAATGAATTATGACACAAGTTAAAAGATTGGAGAATAATCAAACTCTAGTAAAAAGGAGAATAAAATCTAAAGATTGGATAAAATACACATGTGTGCATGAAATTAATAAAAGAGATTTTTAAAATAGAAAGAAATAAAATATGAGAGAATAGGTGTACACATAGAATAGTATCTAGAGTCAAGCTACCACTAGTCTAACTAGAAGAAGACTCCTAATCCAACTCTAACTAATATTTAGTTAAGAGACACTCATTAAATGAGAATTTGGGGAACAAAGGGACGACTAAGAGCGAAAATAGGAATACATTGGAGAATGTGAGGGAAAATGGATTTTTAATTAAATTAAAAATGATAATTACTTGTGCAACTTGGGGAGAATGTGACAAGTGTGTGGGTGAATATTACTAATTAAATTAATTAAAAAGATAATTAATTGTGCACGAGGACATGTGTCATTTGGGATAATTCTTATAAAACAAATGGTGTAAAAGGAAAAAGGGGTCACTCATTCTTGGTAATGTTATGCTGCCAAAATTGTTGTGGACTGTGTTTTACTTGTGAGAGTTGGGATATCAAGCTCGAGGAAAGAGTGGAAGCTCTACCTTCCGAGGCAAGCTTGGAGCTATTGTTTTCTGGTTTTTGTGTGTGGCCCCTTTGCGGCTCGGGGGGCTAAGGGGGAAGAAGAGTACCCCTAGCGTTGGTTGGGAGGTACCTGTGAAGTCTCTTGATTAGCAAGCAAGGAAGCACACAACGAAACATCCAGTTGAAGACTATCTCCAACAATCCAGTACGAAGGTTACAATATTTTATTTGGTTACTTATTCATTCAATAGAATTCATATAAATTGTTAGTAATTCCATATGGAGGATAAAATATATCTTAAGTTGGGAATGTAATGGGACTATTATTAATGTGGATTAAGAATTTGATTTCATTCCAGAATGCTTTAAGAATTGCAATAGTTATAAAATTATTGTGCAGAGCTACGATTGTTGTGCAGAATATGACCCAAATTTTATCTACAATTAATTAATCTAATAAGGATATTTTGGATGTGATTATGTTATGATTGAATATCTATCTTTTTAAAATATGCTTATTGATAGATCAATTTTCGCAAACACAGTTTACTGCAATCTTGAATTGTATGTGCTAGAGAACAATACAATAGTTTTTATTTTTTTTATTTTTTATTTTTTTCGCTTGAAGGATTCGATTATGTAAGTGTTGGGTTTAAAATTTTTGTGAGAAGAGACTACATTATTTTCCTTGCGATTTGGATTCTTTCAATTCCTTGAGTTTTTTTTTTATATAGAACTATAAATTAATCGTTACTCTCTCACCCACTGTCATTGCATGTATGGTAAGGATTTCTAAAACACAGGGCGCGTATGTTGGAAGAGGAATATTGTAGACTATCCTTTTGTGTCACCCCTTGTGACGGTATTCAATCTCAATAAATAACCTTAGAAATCAATTTGCAATCGGGTTCTTACTCGATAAATTCTAATACCTTATACACTTAGATGTGACTGATAATTACCATCATTGCTTACATACTGTTGACGATAAAAATCGCAACGAGGAATTTCTCCCGCAAAGTATTGCTAAAGCCTATTATTTAAACTATGCTAATAAGATATAATACTAGTAGGTGGGACCCCCTTGTAGACTGGAGGCACGAAGATAGTCATATCACACATTTTATGATGTTGCTTACATGGTCTTATATGGTTGATGATGCAGTATTGGTTTCGTTTTGACATAATGATAGGTGGATGATGCATTTTATGGGATGTTCTGTTATTCGAAGCTTTAATTTTATGTTATGATTGGAATATATTTACGTGTGCTATGTTATCAATTTCAAACATAGAGGGCCTACATTTCGTTGCTTCGTTGCTATTTACAGTTGCTTCACTATGTATCTATTATGGAGGCATCATGCATGTTTTATTTAATTGCATCATCAGTGATGAAGCTCGGGTTTTATATTATGGTTTCATTGGAAATTTTTATTGGTTGATATAATGAAAAATGCATGAAATCGAGCAAGTGCTAGAAGTATGTTCAATTTGGTAAAGAGACATGTGTATATGTTTTACTGGGTGATTGCGAAATCATGGACAATGTTTGATATTTTATAGTGATTTATTGTGGATAGAGATGGAGAAATGTTGCTGTGTGTTTCTTTCGATTTTGTTTTAAATGAAAGGAAATGAATTAGAGACCAAGTATTCTCTTAACACGACTGTTGAAAGTCTTAGTGATTATGAGTATGATTACAGACCGTGTTAGTTGAGAAGTTTTGAAGAAATTGAATGCGGGACAATGCACAATTTTGACACACTGTAATTTTTAAATTGGTATTCGTATGTTTTGTATTGAATACAAAGTTGTGTTTATGGATTACTTGATTTGTTTTATGAACAATATTCATTTTTTTCCCTAACATTATCTCACTTTTTTCGCACATTACAAGTCCCCTCACCTTCCCATATTCACTATCCACTCCCTGTTCATATAATTAAATTTCATGACTGATAAAGACTATTGTGCAGAGTCGAGTGGGAAATAATCTGTGGCAAGCTGATCCAACTTGTAAAATTCATCTTTTTACTTTTTGTCAGAAGTCATTTTGTATGGTTTTCATCGGGGACATCTAAGTTTGACTTTGGTCCAAACTTCCTCAGGGAATTTTGTAAAGATAACAAGTCTTTTGATAAATTGAAATGGAATAAATGATTGATTTATGTCTCATCTGTGTTGATTATTGACTTGGTGTTTTTACTTCTGTCTCTACATTTATTTTTGCATCTGTTATATTCAGAAAATTGCATAAATATTGAATTTTTCAGCAAACTTTCATTTATAAAAAAATCATCCTAAGCACTTGTAACCAATACTTGTGGATTATGAAACAATTTTTTATGGCTATAAACATAGGGTGATATTCCCGTCTATCTTGCTTTAGCCAAGTGAGATCTGAAAATGCTTGAGTAAGATATTTTTATATCTTTTCCTGAACATTTATTGGGCGACCATACTGAGGAGATCTTCAATATCTCTCTGGTTTATTTTTATGCTTGATTATCATCGAGTACATCTATTTTTATGATATTGATTCTTTGACTGTTTCATTTCTTAATAATTGTACCTGTTGCAAGTCAACCTAATATTGAGCTTGATCTTCAAGATCAGACCAACATTGCTTTAAATTTGTTTAACACCATTTTAGACACTGCTAATACTCGGGCTGAGCTTAATCGTTCATGGACAACAATTGAACAAGATATAAGTGCCCAAGAACATTGGGAAGCTAGACGTAGACAACCTAGGAATCATCCATAACCTTCTTTCCCTTCATCTTTGACCTTCTTTTCATGTCCTTGAATTTTCGATGTTTCTGGAGGAAGAAGGAACATCACACGAAATTAATCATATTGTTGAAGTAGGAAGAAGGAACATTGTGTTACCAACCAACAAAGTTCTCTAAGGAGACCTTTATCTGATTCTTCAGTTGTTATTGGATAAATTGGTGATTGTGGACATAAACTAATCTCCTAGATCCAACTGGATCTAGAATAAAACAATACAGGACATGACTACTTTCCCTATGTTTCTACCATTGAATTTACTATCAAAGAAGATATGAATGAGATACCTTTGAATATCACTTCCTTATATCTTTGTTGTCCACACTTCATTCTAGTGCTCTTGTGAAATAGGATTTCTTGATTGACACAAACCAACCAAAGTGAAAGAAACAATTGTAGATTCAATGGAAGCAAACACATGTGATCATGGAGTCATGTAATAAAACACTAGTTTATTTGTAGATTCAATGGAAACTTAAACATGTGATCAAGGAGTCATGTAATAAAACACTAATGATTTTATGGGAAATAAACATGTCACCATATTATATTAAGTAAAAGTGGAAGATACAACCAAATTGCCTTGATGTCGCAAGTTCTCTTTCGGTGGTCCTTTGTTCAAACACACACATACACTTGCTCTGAATTTGTATGAAGATGGTCCACAAAATCTTGATGGACAACTAGAGGCCACAAGCATCAATTGTAACAAGATCCTTCACACACTCTTCAGCCTATTCTTTCAGCAATTCTTTGCTCAATCTTTCTTAACCCTTTCCATGAGAAACCCATCATTATATAGGAGAAGGTGAAGTGGTTGAAAGGATGAGGATGATCCCACCAAATCAGAGAAGCTAGTAGGATCACAACCATATAGATGCCACCTCACATTCTATAAGATTCTCCTTCTAGAAACTTCGTGAAACTTCTTCCTTTTCTTAGATTCAAATGCCACCGCACCCTGCCTATATAGCAACATGCGAAAATCCCGCGAGCCATGCATAGAACAGCCTACGGAAATCAAGGATTTCCGCACTGTGTACCACAGTCAACCTGCGACGTCATTCTAAAAATATGCCTTGTAGGGAAAGAACTCAGTCATTTTCCTCATACAAAATATTGTTTTGAGATCCTGAACACATGCTTGTATAGTCATCATCAGGCTGACCAAAATAATGTGTAAAAGAATGCCCCGCAAAGTATGAGGCTGGAACTCGTGACAACCAAAATACTTTGTAAAATGCGTGTGTGTGTCGGGAACAAGGAGTGCAGCAATCGGGAACCCGTAAACAATCAAGCATCTGCATAAAATCATACCATTTCTGAGGTAGGCATTCCCATGCTCATACTACAAGTGATTTAAATCATAAATGTAAGTTATGGCCACCAATTATACACCGTGGATCCATGTCGTCAAGATTCTACATAGCCACCAGGAATAAATTGTGGATCTATGTATTAGAAAGCTTAAATTCAGACACAACCATGAGAGATACAAAGTGGATATGTGTGTCAATACAAATCATAAACACTCCATCGTAACCTAGACGAAATGATGAGATGCAAGGTCTTCAATCCCGTCGTCTGTAAGTACGAATCTAACCATGCGACTACAGGTGCCAAAGTCGAACATGGTAGAAACCACTTGATTACCGGTCACTGATGAAAATTGTTAACAAGTGCCAAGGAAATCACCATTAATGTCAATGACCCCCAAGGTACCTTAGTACAATCCAACAAATGTGAAAATGAGCTGAAGTCGAACACTCGATGAAATATCTCGATCAGGGACCAATGATGTGAATCCACTGTCAAAAGTGAAGAAACTTGCCATTGAGGCATGCAGACTCTAAGGTACTAAATGAATTCTAAGTCTTGTTCCCGGATGATGAATTGAAGTCGACAGGAAAAGACTCGTCACAGGAGGGCCTTGATGTATCCCCCATCAGTGACACGAAATAAGTAACAGATTTAGGGTAGATCAAAGTATGAAAATGATTTGAAACTAACACAGGGAAGGCCGACATGGTAGGAATTAACAATTGCAGATGGACGACTCGATAGAGGGCTCGTTTGGACTTATCTTGAACATATGAACGACACGACAATGGTCTTGGCAGCATTGACTCAAAAACGACCCAAGATATGGACTTGCAGAGGGACAAACGAGAGACAAATGGATTTCCCAACCCTGATTCAAATGATGAAGGGGGTGTCATGTTCAAGAGCGACTAATACTGCCACTAACACGGGTACAAAGACACATTTCTTTCCCAAATTCCCCCACCATTTCTGGTGAGTACCTCTTTATTTTTACGCAAGCTTGAGGAGGATAACATATGCTTGTTGGTGTAAGCTCATCCTTCGGATGAGTACCTCGGAGTATGTTTAGCGAACCCTAAGAAGGAGTGGTTCAGTCCCATGTGGGTCTTTAGATGTTTGTTTAATGATTCCAAAGATAGAAAACTCGGGGGTTTTTCATGTTTATAGAGTCTGAAAAACACATTAAAGAGAACTCTCTCAGTTCCTTTTTCGGAAAGTAATCCGATGAGACCGAAAAAGTGATAAACTATGGCCCATCGAATGGTTTCTTCAAATACTTTTACGAGCGTGAAAAGAACAAGGTCTCTCGACAATATTTTCATTTTTATGGAGTGAAAAAAGAGCTTAAAGGATACTCCATGGGTTTCTCTTTTCGTGTTTCCATGATGAGTAAGAAAAAATGACAAAAGTATACTCGGTTGCGTTCTCATTGATTTTCGACCACTAGAACGAAGAAAGACTAGGCTCGAGGTTTTTCTGAAAAACCCTAAAAAGTACTGATATATGTAATAAACAAAAAGCGAATCAAGAAAAACATCCATACTGCATTGTTCATGACTTTAGTCTTCCTACCTGTGAAAAATAAAAGACTCACGGGACCATTAGACTTTTTAGGTTATTATAAAATGCATTAAAATAATATAAAATATCATTAGACAGAGAAAAAAGTGAAATAAATAGGGTTAAACCCCTTTATTGCTATTTCATTTGCATTTCATATAGAAACCCTATTTTTACCTCATATTTCGGCTATCGATTGCGAGAAGCACATGCTACCATTCGACAAACGGTCTCCGTCAACACGGTAAGCTCGTCATCCTCTCCTTTTTCAATGGATTGAAATTAATTTATTTTGGTTAAAAGGTAGTTTTTGGATGAGTTTTGGGGCCGGTAGGCATGCGTTGGGGCCGCCGCAGGTGACTAGTATCGGGACTTGCGAAAATCATTGATTTCCGCAGGTGCCCTATGGTTCACCTGCGAAAACCCCGCACTGTACTTAAAGTTCATCTGCAGCGACCGAAAACCCAAAAATTTACACACGCATTTGCCCAAAAAAGAATTTCAAAATCAATGATTGAAGATGGTAATCCCCTTTTCTCGTCCCCATGTAGGTATTTGATTGCCAAAATTTTGGAGTGGAGAGAACAGGAACACGAGGATGATGATTTCATGGCCTTGAATGATCCAAGCACCGTCAATGCCTTTCGACAGTGCGGATTGTTAAATGTTTTTAAAATCCAGGGCATCAGAGCCCAATTGAGGTTACTAGAATACCTGGTCCACATGTGGGATGTGGACCAACAGTTGTTTCATGTGGGTGTCCATGTTCTTTCCTTGGATATCGAAGACATTTACTTCTTGACGGGGTTATCCCATCGTGGAGCACATGTGACCTTAACAGGAGGTCGAGGTGGTGGTCTGCTGATGAGCGAATACATCGGTCGGCACTGCGAACCTGAGGCCGAGAGGCGCAAAGGTAAGGTAGCCATCAGAGGTGTTCAACATTTGACTCTCCAGACCATTCTTTTTACCATTGCACGGATGGCGTGAAGTGCATCTCTGCACATGGCCCTCCAAATTTATTTTCAGTATGCCATGGAATGCACAGAACCTCATGTGTTCAACTGGTGTGATGGTCTTCTTCGCAGTATGAAGACACAGTTAACCAAAAGCAAGAATGGGGACCTGAAGCAATTTGGGTATGGATCTATTTTGGTGTCTTTATTTTTAGAAAGAGTCCCTCATTTATGCCTACGGGTAGAGTGGGGTATACTAGCGCCACGATATCCGAGGATGGAAAGGTGGTGTGATCTCATGGCTTGGCATGTAGTGGGCCCCATTAACAAATAAAGCGATGCATTCTTTGACTGGTTGAGGCCTCAAATATTGATGATAGATGATTATGCCTATGCCGGTTTGGATTTTTGAGGCGACTCCGATTTGGTTCTACCTGAGGGTTTTCAGTGGGGCGACCTAGGTAAGAAAAACATTTTGTTTTTATGGTGTTTTGTGAATTTTTAGAATATAAGATGTTTTTAATGCTCTCTATCCAATGAATAATAAAAAAATTGTGACCGTGCAGATGTAGGGCCATACCGGCCTCCGGGTACACCCCCATTCAGAGACGAGGGGAAGCAGTTGTAGTAGCAGGATGGAATGCTGACGACTATGAGGCAGTCGAGCAGAATCTAGAGGGTTTGACATCAGACATCCCGAACATCCTGATCAACGAGATTTCGAGGCGTTATCAGTGCCACACTGTAGGCGTGTCTGGTTCACTCAACTGACTACTTCATAGGGTAGCACGGGCAATAGTATGCTACCGTGAGCAACATCCATGATGCTATTTTGTAGAATCCATGGGCTTCATATTTTGATATTTTGGTCTTTGGACGGAAAACACCTTTTTGTAAAACATTTTTATCGTTATATATGTACATGAGGCTTCTATCGACTTACTTTGCTTTATATACAACATGTGATGTGTGATTGGATTTATAAATGTCTCAAATGTCTGTCTAACACATAATTAGCTAATGCATCGGTTAACGTATTTAGACATCTAGGAATGTGTTGATACTCAATATAATCAAAACAACATTCCAAGAGGCGAATTCGTAAATATACCCGTAACAAAGTAGGGCTTCAGATAATATAGATGTTACTTAACTATAGCACTACTAGCTGTGAATCAAGTCGTACAACGAGTTGTTGAATCCCAAGTGAAATAGCGTCGGTCAACAATTCGATGACTGCGCTATATTCTGCGATATTATTGGTTGCACGATCGAGGCAAAAACCTTGTAGACTGATAAGTTCGTTCGTGGGTGCGTAGATTGCCCACGCAACAGAAGCTAGGTTCTGAGTACTACAAATGGCACCATGGGCGAAGCTAATATAGGGTAGTGAAGACGCCGACATCTGGAAACCAAGCACAACGCAAGGTAAGCAGTTGGGGGTTGAAACCAAATAACGAAAAGCACACAAAAGTATGATACAGTAAAAATACAAGCACTCATGAAAATATAGTCTAAGCATAGTACTTCTTCAAGTAAAGCCCATTTCTGGGTTCACTCAAAGGAATGCCATCATAGTCTACTAACTCGTAAGCTCCCTTCTCCAACACTCGTTTGACGATATAAGGGTTGCGCCACATAGCCTCAAATTTTTCGGCCCCTAGTAAATAATGATCTTGTTCATAGAGAAGAACTAGATCACCTTCGAAGAAAAAATGTGGCTTGACATGCTTGTCGTATTGGTATTTTACGCATTTCTTTTGGGTTTCAATAACCAGGGTTGCATCACGACGGGTTTCGTCTAATCACATAAGATACAATAGGCGTTCTTCCTCGGTAGAGGTGTTGGGGAGAAGTTCAATGGCTAGATTCAACGACAGTATCTCACATTCAATCGACAGAACAACTTCGATACCATACACTAGCTGAAAAGGCGTAAATCCCATGGCAGACTTCACGGATGTCCGATAGGCCCACAATGCTGAAAACAACATTGTGTGCCAACTTGTCTTGTGAATTCCTATTACTCGTCGAAGCATAGTGATGAGAAACTTGTTTATCGCCTCAACTTGGCCATTGGTCTATGGATAGTACGGGGTTGAGTTTTCATGTTGAAGACCCAACTTTTTGGTAAGCTCGGACATTATGAAATTTCGAAAATGGCTACCGTGATCGGTGACGATAGCTTGTGGGATTCCGAATCGTGTGATGATATGATTGAATATGAATAGGGCTGTAGTTTTTTCGGTATTATCAAATGTAGGCATCGCCTCGGCCCATTTTGTGAAATAATCCATGGCTACGATGATGTATCCATGCCCCCCGACCGAGTGAGGGTTACATGTCATGAAATCAATGCCCCATTTTGCGAAAGGTCCAACGGAAACTACAGGGTGTAAAGGAGCAGGATGCGATCTTATTTTGTTGTTGTACGTTTGGCAAGCATGACATTTTTGGACAACAATAATACAGTCTTTGAATAAAGAAGGCCAAAAATACCCTACTTGTAAGATCTTTATGGCAATAGCATACACAGACATGTGACCACCACATGCTCCAGAATGGAAGTCATTCAGTGCTTTCTCAGCCTCATCATAGGTGAGACATCGTCAAAAAATGGAATCAACCCCATGACGATAAAGAGTGTCACTGAGGATAATATACTAACGGGCCTGGTACCATATACGACGACGGACAGTGCTAGACAGATCAGGCTGGAAAGTCCGAGTTTGGAGATAAATGATGATATCTCCATACCAAAGGTCATCAGAACTGATCAGAAAAAGGGATTCGTCAGGTAAAGAATCCTCTGATACAGTTTCTGTCTCAGTGCAGGGAAGGTCACATATCATTTCAACAAACAACAAGGATTTCTTAGACTTAGCATGTTCGAACTCTAAGTCAAACTCCTGGAGAATCACTATCCATTTGGAGTATTTCCCCCCTAGCAATTGGCGTGTAAGAATGTGCTGCATAGGGTTGCAATCGGAAATTACAGTGGTCTTGCGTAATAGGATATAGTGACGGAAACGTTGGACAACTTGAACAGCTGCCAAGGCCAGTTTTTCAACATGTAAGTATTTGGCTTCGGTAGTCGTGAGACTCTAACTCAAATAATAAATGACATGTTCGTCATGTAAATCATCTTCTTGGACTAGAACCGTGGCAATGGTAGAGTCCAAAGTAGAAAGATAAAGGAAATAGTATCGACTATAATTGGGTGGGAAAAGTAGTGGGGTAGGGTTAAAGTCAGTTTCAAAGCTTCGAAAGCTTTGTTGGCAGTGATATTCCATACGAACTTAAAACCTTTCTTTAGTAGTCGAGTAAATCTGAGCGTTAACTCATCGTAGTTTGGGATGAAACGACGTAAAAAGTTTGCCTTCCCTTGCAAACTTTGAAGCTGGCGGAGTGAGGAAGGAGGAGGGAGATTGAGGATTGCCTCGACTTTCAAAGGATCTACCATGATCCTCTGACATGATACAATAAAGCCCAGAAGTCGGCTGGACTCCACACAAAAGACACATTTGTGTGGGTTTAAGCGTATATGATAAAACTGACAACAAAGGAAAATGGCTAGGAGGTGTGCCGGATGGTCACTGAGATGCATGGAATGCGCCGTTAGGTCATTTAGATATGGCTATACAATGTGCTTGATATCATGAAAAGCGTAGGACATGGCATGTTGAAAAGTCGCATTGGCGTTCTTTAAACCGAAGGGTAGTTTTCGATAGGAAAAGGTGCCCCAAGGACAAATACAAGCGGTTTTGTGTTGATCCGCAGGCAAGATGTTGATTTGATTATATCCGGAGAAGTCGTCCATCAAAGAGAATATTTCACTCTCGGTGCAATCGTCGATGATATGGTCAACGAAGGGGTTGGGAAAGTTTTCCTTAGGACAAGCTTTGTTGATATCCCTATAATCGACGCAGACACAGATCACACCTTTTTTTTTGTTAACTAGAACTAGATTGGATATCCAATCAGTTAAAGCCACGGGATAAATAAAGCTAGCTTTAAGAAGTTTTTCAACCTCAAGCTTGATAGCAGCTGCTTTACGAGGGTGGACCAGGCGAAGTCTCTGCCGGACGGGTTTAGCGTTCGGGTATGTCTTAATTTCGTGTACAACAATATCGGGGTCAATACTCAACATCTCTTCATAGCTCCATGCGAAGATGTCACGAAACTCCTGAAAAATGGACTTATATGTGAGAACCTCATCGATGGAACATGAAGCTCCAATGTGAACATTTTCGACAACTCCAGGTTTAATGGATATGTCGAGGGGGATGGTGGGTGAAATGTTACTCAAGTTCCCTTCATATAACACATCGTGTGTGGACTCGAGAAAAAAAGAGACGATAACAATGGTCGATAGAGTCGAGATCCGTTGGTAACTCTGTATGGTGTGCTGCTCCAGAAAGAGGATGGAACGATGATTCCCATCATCCCATGGGGTGTCTTCCATGGACATAACTGACATGATCATCTCATCCGTAGGAAAAATAACGTGGAACGGATCTGGATATGAATCACCAAGAGAGGGATTAGAAGGGTTTTCCGATTGGATGGCTTGATAAGAGGATTCAACCAGACTTAAAGGCATCTGGTTTCCATAGCAAAGATAATCACCAGGTGCGGGTACTATCCACGTGTCAGAAGACGCGGGGGTTTCACAAACGGAGGTGGAAATCATGTTGATTGAGGCAACCAAAGGAGGTGGAACATCAGGTGGTGGGATCGGGAACGTACCCATCAAAGTTGAATGTTTTAGTAGACCCACACCGACATTCTCATACCCAGGGGGTGTCTTTGAAATGAAGGGTACGTTGCTAGTACGAGCATCAGAGTTAAAAAAGGCCAGTTGGTCCACTGTAACAACTTTTCCATGGTGTAGAAAATGTACTACATGGAAAAGAGTAGATACAACTGCACACATGGAATCAATCCAACTACGACTAAGTAAGAGGTTGTAATCAAGAGGTGCATCAAAGACCTCAACTTCAACATTGACCGATTTACCTTCTAACGTAATAGGCAACGAGGGGAGTACACCATAGGGTTTAAATCCAGAGCCATTGAAGGCTTTGAGCGTGTTGTGTGATCCAGTTAAGGGAGGAGAGCCAATGGCTTTCCAACAAGCAACAAACATTACGCACGTCGAGGCACCCTCGTCAATAACGGTTCTACAAATGTTCTTGTCTGCGACAACAACTTGTATCTAAAATGCGAGTTGAGGGGGTAGCCTTGGAATGTGATCTTCCAGGTAAAAAATTATCAAATTCTTATCTGTAGGGTCAATTCCACCAATATCCTTTAACAGTGCCTTCCGTTGAGTGAGACAACTTTGAAGGACTTCGAGAGCTGACATCGCGGAAGGTGCTTGCGCCAGATCTTCTACAATACTGTAGTTCTAAGCAGCACATGCATGAGGATTGAAGACAAACTTTCGAACAACACCCTTTGGGGGGGGCGAAGAACTGTATCGAGACTCGGTCGTTCAAGATGAAGAGGACCGTTGGGAGGTAAAGTTGAGGGAGTCTGTTTAACCAACGGAGGTGGTATATCATCAAATTTCTCCTTTGAGGAAGAGTAATATTTGGCCTAAGTGGTAAGTGTAACATCATTCGTTTTTGAATCACCAGTGCACGTAAGTACATAAGAAGTAGTGTAGGGAGAGGGTTGGTCGTGAATGACCAATTGGGCCTGCTGTTGGGAAGGGAAAGGTTGGGACAAAACGACAGGTGTGGGAGGTTTTGTGGTCCCTTGAAGGAACTTAGTAACCTCGACCCATCTTGGACAATCTTTCGTGTAGTGATCATCACCACAGTTAAGGCAAGGGTAGCGGGGTTTGTGTTTATCCTTATCATTAGAAGGTTGTGTTTTGGCTTTCTCATATTGCAGGTTATTTTTATCCTCCTTATTCTTACCCTTCCCTTTTTTAGATTTATTTTTTATGGTAGGGGTAGATTGAACGAAGTTCACCTCAGAGGTTTTGCTGGTGGAAGGA
>SNQJ01S0063375.1:51872-70089 GCA_010110895.2 Picea sitchensis
GTGTTCTTGTGAAATCAAATCTACAGTGACACAAACCAACCAAAGTGAAAGCAACAATTGTAGATTCAATGGAAACCTAAACATGTGATCAATGAGCCATGTAATAAAACACTAATGATTTTATGGGAAAGAAACATGTCACCATATTATATTAAGTAAAAGTGGAAGATACAATCAAATTGCCTTGATGTCGCAAGTTCCCTTTCGGTGGTCATTTGTTCCAACACACACATAGACTTGCTCCAAATTTGTATGAAGATGGTCCATAAAAGCTTGATGGACAACTAGAGGCCACAAGCATCAGTTGTAACGAGATCCTTCACACAATCTTTAGCCTATTCTTTCAGCAATTCTTTGCTCAATCTCTCTTAACCCTTTCCACGAGAAACCCATCATTATATAGGACAAGGTGAAGTGGTTGAAAGGATGAGGATTATCCCACCAAATCAGAGAAGCCAATAGGATCACAACCATACGGACGCCACCTCACATTCTAGAAGATTCTCCTTCTAGAAACTTCATGAAACTTCTTCCTTTTCTTAGCTTCAAACGCCGCCACACCTTGCCTATATAGCAACATGCAGAAATCCCGCGAGCTAGGCATAGAGAAGCCTGCATAAATCAAGGATTTCCGCACTGTGTACCACTGTCAGCCTGCGATGTCATTATAAAAATATGCCTTGTAGCGGAATAACTCAATCATTTTCCTCATACAAAAGATTGTTTTGAGAGCTTGAACACATGCTTGTATAGTCATCATCAGGGTGACCAAAATAATGTGTAACACCAGTTCGTCTTTCTCTTCCTTACGTATTATCCATAAGATGGCATCTAGTGGTGCCTCTGGTGGCATTGGAAGTGCTTCCTCCTCTCAGTCTTCAGCTTTGTCAGTGATTGGTAGCTTATATAGTCACCAAGTCCCTATCCAATCTACCATAAACCCCACCAAAGTCATTAAAAAGTATGGGCTTTTTCAATTTGAAGAAGATGCTACAACCACACCATGGCATGTTTCCTCTCCTCTTAACCTAACACCTGCTACTCGTCCACTTCCTAAATTCAAAGATAATCTTCCTAGGTTTTCATGGAATAACACTATCACTACAAATGAACACTTGGTGGCATTTTCTAATGCCTATCACAACATAGGATCCAATGACAACGATACTTGCATGCACTTATTTGTCAATTCCCTAGAAGGGAAGGTTGGGGATGATTTCTTTGACCTTCCTCCTAAGATTATGTCTACTTGGGAGGAGTTAGTATATTGGTTCAAATCCACGTATGAGAAATCTAAAAGCCCAGCTGAGCAATTACGAGAGTAAAATAACATCACTTATAAGGATGGCGAGACCATCAAGTCCTTCAACTTGCGCTTCACCAATTTATACAATCAAATACTTGAACTCATTCTACCTCAGAACTAGGCCGCTTTCATGCATTATTATAATGCATTACCTTCCTCCTATCGTCATAGGCTTGAGGAAAAATCCATTGATAACCGTGGTTCCGCTCTGCATACTTGTTTAGAGTATGAAGAACAACTTGAAAGAATAGGTCTTCCTCATGGAGAATCAACCGCCCTCTTATAGCTTGGACAAGACATGAATAATCATATGATAGCGTATGAGCGAAAGGGAAATGACTCCCTTCTTACCCTTGGAGCTTCATCCTCTTCTACACCCCCCTTTAGAAATCCAAATGAAAATAATTTTCAGCCTAAATCTATCATGCCTTATAGTTGGTGTAAATTTTGTGAGGAACACCATGAGGAAACCACATGTGAGGTAAAGAAGAGTGCCAGAGATAAGATCTTTGGTAAAAGACCATAAACTACCATCGTTGTCCTAGATTTTGCAGAGCCAGAAGATGTCATGATCATCAATACTAGGAACAAATCCTACGCTCCCAAAGGTAAATATGATCCTCCCTGCAATTATTCTATCCCAAGCTCATCCTCACTAGCTGCTACTGTTCAGGTTCCAAAGGCTCCCGATAGTCAAGGAACTACCTCTCCTATCCCCTCTTCCAAATACAATATTCTAAATCAGTTGGCCAACATCAAAGTAGATGCAACCCTTCGTGACATGGTTGCCGTCCCTGAACAACAGACGCATCTAAAACAATTCATGGAAGGAAAAGCTTCCGTTGTAGCCAACCTCTCTAAATAGGTAAATGAAGAGGATTAGTCTATAGATAAAGTAGGTGTACATAACTTTAGATACCCTATAAGAAATCCTCCTTTTTATATTTCTGTAAAGATAATGGATAAGATCACCCTTTGTTGCCTCATTGACGACGGTTCGGGCCCAAGTGTAATGTCGAAGATTATTATGGAAGAGTTAGGCTTGTACTGTACAAATGAAAATGCCAGAAGCATGCTCTCTTATAATAGTCTACAACAAACGACAATAGGTGAAATCAAAGATGTGACCTTGGTTTTGTGCGCACACCCTGAAATAAGGACAACCCTTAATATTCAGGTAATTGATATGCCAATAAACAACTACTCAATCATCTTAGGAAGAGATTGACAAGCTTTGACGGGTGGATACCTCTCACTCGACGGGACACACTTATCAGTTCCTCAGAATGGTAAAAACATCATAGTCCTTAGAGAGGGAAGGATTTCACCTTACATAGAAAGTGTTCTACAACCTAATGTGAATTATATTGAAGAGGACCTAGGGGTGTATTCCATCTTTGCCGAGGCGAATAACACTCCCTTAGAAAAAATCGACTTAGACGACAATATGTGGCACATGCACTTTGACGACTCCTTCTCTAATGAAGGTAACAGAGCTGGCATTATCTTGTAATCTCCTGTGGGGAAAATTCATAACTTTTCTTATAGGTTGGAGTTTGCTTGTACAAACAATGTCACTGAATTTGAAGCTTTATTATTAGGCATTGAAAACGCCTATAATTTGGGTTGTGGTCACCTTACAGTTTTTGGGGATTCTGAGCTTTTTGTGAACCATGTACGTAAGATATACTCTCCTAGCAACAAGTTGATGAAACGATACACCCAAACTGTTTGGGCACTTATCTCAAACCTACTATCTTTCAACATTACTCATGTTAATAGGGAATTGAACTCAATGGTTGATCAATTAACTGTTTTTGCAGCCTCTCCTAATCGACAACTTCTGCCACATAGACCTGATTGTACTTTTCAATCTCTATATCATCCACATGTCCCTGACAATATAGAATCATGGTAGGTCTTCCCTAGCGATGATAGCATCTGTGCTTTCATTCAAAATGAATCTTGTAAGCCCAAGGAAATTATATCCATGGAAGATAACAAGATTCCTAAGGGCTTGACTCCTCTAGAGAGTTCATTTTCATTGAGTGATGTAGGCAATAAAGAGAGACATAAATAAGAGGAGTCAAAAAGGAAGGTGGGTGAAACCATCTCCTTGAACATTGGGACACCCGAGTCTCCAAATAATCTTAAAATAGGTGCCCAATGTTCTGATGAAGAAAGAATGAAGTTTGCCAGACTACTTGGTGAATTTCAAGATGTTTTTGCTTGGTCTTATGAGGATCTCCGTGGTTTTGATCCCGATCTTATACAACATTCCATTCCCATCAAAGAAGGCATAAAACCAGTTAGGCAAAAACAAAGACCTATCAACCCTACACTGGAAGCAACTATTCGAAAGGAGTTGGAAAAACTCTTGAAAGCTGAAATCATCTTTCCGGTCAAGTATTATGAATGGGTTTCCAACTTGGTTCCCATTTGGAAAAAAATGGTCAGATCATATTATGCGTTGATTTTCGTGCATTGAATCAGGCCAGTATAAAGATCACTTTAATATGGAAATGATTTTGTAGCAAGTTGCAGGGTCACACATGATGTCCTTACTTGACGATTTTTCCGGTTACAACCAAATCAAGGTAAAAAGGGCAGAAAAATATAAAACCACCTTTATTACTTGTTGGGTTACCTTTGCTTATGAACGCATGCCTTTTGGATTATCAAATGTAGGTGCCACTTTTCAAAGGCCTATGCGAATAACTTTTGACGATTTGATCAACAAGATTATTCATACCTATCTTGATGATCTAATTGTGTACTCTAAGGGACTATCAATTGTCTCGAAGTTTCAAAAATTATGGCTGGGTCCTTTCAAGATCACTTTTATCCTAGGTACAAACTCTTACATTCTAAAATATTTACAAGAGATATTGTTTTCCTACAACACTAACGATTCTCACTTAAAACACTACGTGGAACCAACTTGAAGAGTTTAACACTGTTTGGATTGTTCTATATATTAGTAGTCTAGTTCTGTTTTCATTTTAATATTTTTCACTATTGATTTTCAATTCTGCTTTACAGTAGTTTATATTCTACTTCCATTTTAGTAGTTTTCCTCCTACTGTTTGCATTTCTGTCATTTTATTTTCTGTTGTTTTAAATTTTACGGTTTCTTTCTGTTATGACATTTCTTGCTTTTGTTCTTTTCAATTTCAATTTTTGGTCAAGAATAAGACAATGGATCAGTTCTGGCACAGTTACACTCCTGCAGAGTATTTTTAATCAATAAAAATCAAGCTTACACAACTGTTATGACATTCCCCCTTAAGGCATCATTGAATTTGTTATCTGCTTTCACTGCTGTCTTATGAGAAAATTGGATACTTCCTACTTTTGCTTTCCATTTCTTCATCCATTTGAGATTCAAAATAGAAAGTCCATAAAATTTTCTCCTTGAAGTCAAGAGAAAATTCTGGTTGAATGATTATGTATACATGGATAAACCCCCTCATACTTAACATTTTCCATGAGTTATTCCCAAATTCCCGGTCATTTTTCCATTAAATCCGCTCACTTCCCCCTGTTGCATAATCATTCTGGTTATATCTTCTTGATCTGTTGTTCTTGGCCTGCAAAACCATATATTCCGAGTTCTTAATCAGTTGGAAACAAATTTCCCTGTGGATTTGCCAGTTTATTGACGATAAAAATCGCAACGAGGAATTTTGCTCGCAAAGTATTGCTAAAGCCTATTATTTAAACTATGCTAATAAGATATAATACTAGTAAGTGGGACCCCCTTGTAGACTGGAGCCTCGAAGATAGTCATATCACACATTTTATGCTGATATTTCGATGCTGCTTATAGGGTCTTATATGGTTGATGATGCAGTATTGGTTTCGTTTTGACATAATGACAGGTGGATGATGCATTTTATGGGATGTTTTGTTATTTGAAGCTTTAATTTTATGTTATGATTGACACATATTTACAATTTCTATGTTTGATCATGTCACCATGATTTATTACCTGACTACACCTGCACAAGAAATATGTTAGTAACAACATAAACAAAAGCAAAGGGAAGAAGCTTACAAAAAAAAAAGAATCCAAAAGAAAGGGCCTATGTTAGAAGTTATGTGAAAATAAAATGAAAACAAGTTAGTATTAATCCTAACTATTAATGGTTAGTGGCTATGCAATTTGTATTTGAGTTATATTGGGTGCATTTGATATGGCAATACATATGCTATGATATGGAAGTTTGGCAATGGTTAATGTGAGTGTTTTGTGTGGCGCATTTGGCAAGCAATGAGGTCGCAACTTTCAATGGTTTGGGAATTAATGCCATGGTTAAATGTATTAGTGAGTGTTGGCTGTCATGTACTTCGAAATTAAATGAAGAGGAGATGGAAGCGACGTGCAGTAAATGCATGTCACTCCGTACTTCCCCCATCGGGCCATCACCCTAGTATGGTTATTGTTTCATTTCATTTTGCTGGTGGTTAAGCTCTGAGATCCAAACCTGGGAAGGAAACGCTCGACCAACTCGCCCCTTTTAAGCTATCGGTTACAGGTATGGTTCTTTTTCACCCATCCATGAATTACGCTCTGTGTATGAACGAACAATGGCTCAATAATGCTTTGGTTTGTGTTTTCCTGAGATTGGCAACTTTGTAAATGTGCGGTTTTTTTTTCTCTGGAATGACTGTGTGGTTATTCATTTTGCAAGTAAAAGATTTGGTTTGGTTGTTGGTGAAAATCGTGATGGATCTCTGTGGTTTTTGAGTGGATATGGGTATTATCACTCTGTGTTTTGGAGGGTTTTGTGCTGTTTATCCTTGCTGGACGCTTTCTCACAGTTATGAGGGTAACCTTGTCTAGTCGTTTTCGGGTTGCTATGTGGTCGTTGTGTATGTTTTTCGGACTGCCTTTTGGTCACTGTGTATTTTCCAGAATCATGGTCACAGGTTTATTCACATGGTCATGGGCTTATTTTCATGGTCTTGGCATCAACATATCTCAGAAGTCGGTCTTAGGGTGGCCATTATGCCAAGATATATGCTTTATGGTTGATTGAGTGATATAAGTTATGCCTCGGGTCTGCATTCCCATTGACATTGACATCAAATGAAATGGACAGAGGTTATACCTCTGTGTGCTCTAGGTACTTGTTACTGTCCAGTGGGAATTCACTTCTCATCTACATCGTTGTCCTACCCTACCCATCGTTAAACTGTTGCGCCATTGTACAGACAAAGAGTTATAAGGAACCCTATGCTTGTATCGAAGGGTCTCTGCCTATCGGTTGATATGTTTGGAGGACCTTTAGTCTCTCAGTGCTATTGATGACCTAGCAAATCTTAATTGATTCTTTGTATTCGTTGTTATAGAGCCCGATCTTTAAAAAAAAAAAATCCCTAATTGTCTTACTCAAATCAGGCATCTTTCTGATTGTCAAAGATTGGTTGTAAAATGGAGTGGTTATGACAGTTGCGTCGAATAACTAGCTCATTTTTATTTGATTAAATTGGTTGATTGGGAGTCAATGATAATGGTAGTCAATGGTTGTCTCTTCTCGTTACACTTTCGATCACTGTATTCTTACAACATGGTGTTAATTGCAAGTTGGTGACTACTGTGTGTTTCACTAGTCCCGATCGAGATCATGGAAAATTGTGGAAATTGATTACTGTGATTTCGTTGCTTCACTGTGTATCTATTATGGAGGCATCATGCATGTTTTATTTAATTACCTCATCAGTGATGAAGCTCGGGTTTTATATTATGGTTTCATTGCAAAGTTTTATTGGTTGATATAATGAAAAAGGCATGAAATCGGGCAAGTGTTAGAAGTCTGTTCAATTTGGTAAAGAGACATGTGTATATGTTTTACTGGGCGATTGCGAAATTATGGACAATGCTTGATATTTTATAGTGATGTATTGTGGATAGAGATGGAGAAATATTGTTGTGTGTTTCTTTCGATTTTGTTTTAAATGAAAGGAAAGGAATTAGAGACCAAGTATTCTCTTAACATGACTATTGAAAGTCTTAGTGATTATGAGTATGATTACAGACTGTGTTAATTGAGAAGTTTTGAAGAAATTGAATGTGGGATAGTGAACAATTTTGACACAATAATTTTTAAATTGGTATTGGTATGTTTTGTATTGAATACAGAGTTGTGTTTATGGATTACTTGATTTGTTTTATGAAAAATATTCGTTTTTTTCCCTACCATTCTCTCACTTTTTCGCACATTACAAGTCCCCTCACCTTCCCATATTCACTATCCACTCCCTATTCTAAAAATTAAATTATAGTTAAATGAAACTCTATATGATAACAGTTAAAGGATGGCACATGGATGAGTTACAATGATATGTTTTGATTTACAATACAATTGATTGTTTGATGATTTGTTGACCACTAATCATGATCTACTCCCCTTCATATTACCACTTTTCGCTCAATACAATCCCTCACATATCTCATGACACTTATTCACTCTCTGCTCATTGACAAGTATTAAACAATTTTTATGGATTGGATTGCATGAGTCTGATGTGTTGTTTTTTGATAAACTTGGTTATAGATCATGTGGAAATGGCAAAGCCACAGATTCAGTTACAATTTTCCCTGAGTTTCTTCGGGCCTATAGATCAAAATACAAAATATGATGCAACCTTGTTTCAGCATAATCGCTCTGTTTTAGTATGAAATTTCCGACCAACGTGTTTGACATGTTCAGTACGTTATTCTTTGACATATTTAACAAACGTGTTTCAGCAAGCTGTTCCATCCACGTGTTCCGGCGTATGTAAAAGCAGCATTCGTGTATCGACATAAGTTCCGACTCTGTTTCAACTATGTTTCCAGAATTTGTGTTCCGGCGTGTTTGGCCGGTTGTTTCAGCATCTGTGTTTCAGCGGTTGTGTTTCAGCATCTACGTTACAATAACGTGTTTATTCTATTCCATCTGTTTGACTGCTTGTGTTCCAGCACCTATGTTCTAGCATTTGTGTTCGACATCTGTGTTCGACATAAATGTTTCACCCTCGTGTTTTCAGCTCTATTTCAGCACCGTGTTCCAGCTCTGTTACATCGTTGTGTTTCAGCTTCTGTTCCATCTCTTGGTACTTGGATGAGCTTGCTTGCCAATAACCCAATTATTCCTGTCTTCAAGCCCGATTTTCTTAAATCCTTTGTACCTGCTCGATTCAACAATTGGGAGAGAGCGTAAGTGCATTAGGGTCATGGGATTTCCACTTTCGTTCCGGTGTGCCATTCAACGTGAGTACCTTCCTCCATTAAGCGCGTAATGTGTGTTTTATCGGTAAATACTTACCATTTGGTCCCTTAACACATGATAGAAATGACAAGAGTTCAATTTTCTTGATAGGATTCGGATTTTGTCAAGGAGGTTGTTTAGTTTTACACTTTGAGAGTTGGATCTCTTGACCATGGCATGTATTATAATTCTTGAGTCACCTATCACTGTTGAGTCCTGGATTTTGAGTTTTAATGCCAATTGCAGTCCTTGCCAGAGAGCCAATGCTTCAGCCCTGTTGTTGGTTTCTATGTCGAGCCCAATTGCATACTGCGTAACTTTGTCTTGATTAGGTTCTTCAATTGTGCCTCCTCCTCAGGAGGGCCACAGGTTCCTTCGAGGCCCCATCAAAATGAAGAATAGGAGTTTTGATTTTACATTTCTAATTGACAAAGTCGTTTCCCTTTTCCATGACCTCCCAGGGTTCTTTGTTGGGATAAGTTTGATGTGGGCGTCCTAGATATGGGACATTGAATTGAGCTATCGAGTTCCTCTGATCTTCATCCAGATTGTGAAGCTTGAGTGTGGGACTGAGATGAGTAGCCAGCTCCACTATAGTTGCTTGGATTTTGGTGACCAATCTGTCTTCCCTTAAAAGGCTATCCCTAAATATTCTGTGGTTTCGCTCTAGCCATAGACTCCAGAGGGCGAGCTTTGTTAACAATCCCCAAATCCAGTGTGTGTTTGGTTCTTTTTTTTGCCGGCAAAGGGAGACATGGAGTCCCATTGGAGGAGAGGGCTTGTTACATCAGTGGGGAATCCGGTGATTAGCTGGGGTCCTATCATTTGCTTCCAAACTTCTTTGGAGTAAATGCAGTTAAGAAGGAGGTGGTCGGTTGTTTCTTCCTCTTGACGACAAAGTGGGCATCTAAAGGGCCCTTCCGAGCCCCTTCTTTTGAGATTCTCTCCCGTTGGGATGCTCTTATGTGACAAGGTCCAGATGAAGAGGTCAAATTTTGTAAGGGAGCGGTAATTCCAAACTACCTTCCACAGGGCTGGATTCGGCAAGCGGTGGGGACTGAATTGAGGAGTTGGTATGCTTCAGCTGTGGTATAAGCCTGAGTTTTGCTGCCCCAGCCTCGCTCGTGTTTTCCTGCTTTTTTAGTGGAGCTTTCCCTTGCAGAAGTTTCTTGAGAGCAACCCTTTGTCTTTCTAAATTGGCGGGTCTGTTTTGGAACATTTTACTCAAAGATGAGTCTTTCTTCTTGTCGGGAAATATGCGAAAGAGGTTGGGGAGATTTTGGTATCCATGCATCTTTAAAGGTCTCTTGGAGATCTTGAGTCATTCCCGGTGGAGGATAAGCCCATTATCGAGTCTGTCCCGATTCTTATTTTCTTGCCACTTTTGGAATCCATGTTAGATGGGGGGTGAAGAGAGGATCACCTTTTTGCGGAGTGCAAATATAGGAGAGCTTTTTCCTTCCTTGCATGGGAGTTCTAAAATTATATCCCGAGATCCTCGGAAGTATTTCCTCAAGAGGGCTTTCTTGCTCCAAAGTAATCTTTCCGATTACCATTTTCCATAGTAGCTTTGCCCTAGGGCCGGTCTGAGTCCTTGTGTTCTTCAGATTAATGCCTCCTTCCATGTAGGATTTTGTGGTTTTTTTTTCCCATTTAACTAAATGAAGCTTCTTCTTTTCTTGCTTTCCTCCTTCCCAAAGGAATCGTCGGCTAAATGCTTCCAAGACTTTGAATAGTAGGTAGGCTGGGGCTAGAAGCGGCGAGCATTGGTAGATTGGGGGACTTGCTACTACAACTTTTATTAAGACTTTTTTCCCTGCTAAATTCAGCCATTTGGCTCCCCAAGTTGAGAGTTTTCTTTTAGTTTTTCAGGTTAAATGAAACCGATTGAGAAGCTCTTGGTGCAGACTTGAATATTGGGACTCCTAAGTACTGAAAAGCATCCCAATTTGTATGTCCTTCCATTCCAAGAACTTGAGTGATTCTCAACATTTCATTTGGGGTGATGTTCCATGCATAAATGTTGCTTTTGGCCAGGTTTATTTCGCTGCCTGAAGCTTCAGCATAGGTGTCCAACTCTTCCTTAAATTTTTTCACTATGATGGGGCTTGCCCCTCAATGATAGCGTGTCGTCTGCAAACCGGGCATGGTTGATATCTTTCACTCCCTTAGTTATGCTTAGCCCATGAGGTCTTTATTTATTTGTGCGTTTTCCAGTTGGTAGCTTAGAGATGAAGCTTGAAGTGCATAGAGCTGACGAAGAGGGCAGCCCTGCCTTAGTCCCCTGGAGGCTTTAAAGAAGGAAGAGACCTTCCAATTTACCAGGGGGGCTATCCAGGGGGGAACCAATGCATGCTTTAATCCAGCTTATGAAGTGAAAATCGAATCCAAACTTATTCATAACTTCAAACAAAAAAGCATGTCTTACTCGGTCGAAAGCATTAGCAAGATCAGTTTGATGACCATACCTTTTTCTTTTCTTAGCATGCTGGAATGGATCGCTTCTTGAACTAGGATGATGTTGGCCGACCCAGTATTGCCTCCCCTGGACGAAACCTCCTTAGTTTTCTGGAACAATAAGAGGAAGCACTGTCTTGAGGCGGTTAGCTATTACTTTGGCAATTATTTTATAGCTTGTATTGCATAAGAGTTGGCACGAATCACATTGGGAGATGCGGCTCCTTTTTCTTTGAATGGGGCTAGAAAGAGGAATTAGTGCTGCTTCCTCGGCTTAGCGACCTTTTGTGATTCCCGGATCATTTTGGATAAGTCCTTTTGATGATTTCCCAACAATGCTGATAGAACCTAGCACTGAACCCGTCTGGGCGAAGACTTTGTCGGGATTCTTTCAATACGGTCAAGAGACCTCCTTTATTTCTTCTTGCGTTATCTCCTTGTTGGCTTACTATTGATGTGCGCATTTTATTGGTTTGGAATCATTGGGGGTAAACTTGTTGATCTAACTCCCACATCCTTTGGGTACGTATATAATTTCTCGAGATGTGTCATATGTTGCTTGTTTAATTCCGTCTGGATTTGCTATTATTTTATCCTGGACCTGCACTTCCGTATCTGCCTTGTAATGTTTTCTTGCCTTTGCTTGTTTTGTGGAAGTAGAACATTGTTTCGGTCTCCTTCTTGCAACCATAAGCTTCTAGATTTACTTCTCAATAATTTTCTCAATGCATGCTTGGTGCTGCCATTTGCCTTTGGAGAATTTGTCACTCTCTTTCAATATTTTGGTGTGATCTCCTTCTGTTCCATTTTTCAGCTGATGTGCTTCAAGAGGCCTTGGGCTTCTAGGCGAACTTATGTTGGGCTTGGCTGATTTTTGGCCCAAGACTTCATTGCATATTTCAGCATTTTTATTTTTCCTCCCAAACATGTGATCCTGATCCTTGGACTGTAGTGGCCTACACTTTTGTGACAATATCATCAAATCCTTTATCATAGATCAAATTTGGGTTGAATCACGAAGGGGATGAGCCCTTTAACTTGGTCTTCTTTGATTTCTAGACGAATTGGTTCATGGTCTGAGGCACTGTGGGTCAAAATTTCTGTTTTTGCCTCAAGTCCTGGCACCAGGAAGGAGCTTTGTACAAAGAACCTGTCTAGTCACGGCGCAGCGATGTGAACTGGGCCAATTCTCTTATTTGTCCGCGTGTAGCGACCCATGGTGGGCTTTATATCCTAGAAGATCCCGGATGGCAGCTAAGTCTTCTAGCCATTCTCTGGCTGGATCTCTCAGAGTCGAGCCTCCCCTTTTCTCATCCTGGGCCAGCGTTACATTGAGATCTCCTCCAAGAATAATATTTGAGAGATTGTTTTTCTGGAGATAGTTACGCAGAAGCCCAACGGTGATTTTTTTCCCCTAATAGCGGTGGAGCATAAATATTAAATATGCTTGCCTGACATCCCGTGCTTTTATGATGAACTTTGGTATGGATCCAGTCCATGCATTTATGGGAGCTGATCATGTATAGATTAAATCGTCCACAGTACAAATCCCTCACGAAGCCCAAGGTATCCCCTGTGACTCCTTGACTTCCTTTCCAAGCTTTCTATAAGGTTCTGAGCACATCTTGATGGCTCATTTTGGTCTCTTGGAGCAGTAGGATACTAGCTTTTGAAGATTTTAGGATATCTTTGAGAGCTTCTTCCTTTTTTTTGCGCCCATTCCTCTATAGTTCCAGGAGGTTATGATCATGAGGAACCTTGGGGGGGGGGGGTGTCCTCCTTGGGAGGCTTTGATCTTCTTCCGCGTTTGATGGCCAATGAACACCGATTTGATGGTGGATTGTGATCCATTTAGTACATCGTTGTGGAGCTTCTTGGTTCCCTTTCATCGGTTTTTGATTTTCGTCCTCTTCCTTTTTCTTTGGGGAGATCCAAATTCATTTCCTTCCTCTGATTCACTACCTATCTGGATCTCCCCGTCCTCTGCATTCTGATGGCCGTCCTGCTTCTGGGGGGGGTTGGTTTGTGTCCCATCTTCTTCTATTAGGCATTATTTCCTAATCTTTCAAGTGCTGGTCTTCCTTCCCTTCCTCAGGTGCTGCCTCATTTGGATCTTGAACACTTTCCTCCAAGTTTTGGCCTAAAATCCGAAAGCTATTCTCCTTTCATGGGGCTTCCGTGGATTTGGATTCTGTGGTTAAGCTTGCTCTCTCGTCTTTGGCCTCTTGCTCTTGCTCTCCTTTACGGGCTTAGCGCGGCCTTCATCTCCCTCTTTACTTGTGGTGGTGGGGATTTTTTGGACAATTTCTTTGGAAGTGACCATATTAGTGGCATCCTCTGCATTTAAACAGAAGCTGTTCGTAATCCAACTTTTCAATGTGTTTCCAGGTTCCGACCTTCAGCTTGGTTGCTTCTGGTAGGCCAACTTCCCGATCAACCTCTACCGCGGTCTTGGCGTGCAAGAGTCGCAGTCTTTTGGTTACCGCTTTCGGTCGATGGTGCCCAAGACCATTGCCGTTGCACGAAGGAAAGAGGGTTCAGTGATGGATCAGTTAGGAGTCTTACCCGGACGAGCGTCTTTGGGGATTCGGCGGTCGGTCGGGGGTCCATCTATTTGGAGAATGTACTTGTGTGCCCGCCAGTAGGTAGTTCACGAAGATGGGGGCTCACGTCTTCCTCGGAAATAAATTCGAAAATGAAATAACCTGCCGTCAGGCCGTGGCGAGTCACACTATTGTTATCGGTGGTCTCCAATTTTACGTTGAACCCGGTTATGCGTGGATGGAGGGCCAGAGATCCATGAACTGGCCAATGAGCCCGTGTTCAGAGAGATATAGGGCGACTTTCATTGGTTGATCGGGGAGGAGATCGATTTAGAGTGTCCAACCAGTTTCTTGGCGAAGCTAGGAGCTTCTAAGGTGGTCGACTATTTGCTGCACGCCTCTACGGGCGATGAAGGAGAAATTTGGGGATGGAGGGGCTGGGGCTCCCCTCCCTGACCTGCTATGGCGGCTCTCAAACCCTAACGCACTAGGTCGCGCGATTTGATAGCGAGTCCATAAACCCAATTGTTCCTGGTCACGATGTTGTTGAGCCAAACTTTGTTTCATATTTAAAAGAGATGTCATGTATGGTTGTTGGAAGCAACTAGTTTCTAATCAATAATACATACATGAATGAGGTTTTTCAGTGAGGTAGCCATGGTAGAGGTGACAACAACAACAATGGGAGGATTGCCTCCCAAAGTGACAAATATGGGTTTAAGTGTTTTTGTTATTGATTGTTGAGAACAATTGACTTAGAAATTTTGGACAACACACTATTTTTTTTGGATATATGGATATTATATTTTTGGATATAATTTCAATTATCATTGATATAAATTGTCAAATTATGAGGTGATGATGGGAGCCACAGGAGGGATGTGTTTGATTGATTAACTGGATTGTGTTATGCTTGTTAAAGAACTAAAAGGAGTCGATGTCCACCTACTGGTTATTATTTATTAAAGACCTTTATTATTATTAGTCCTTGCACGAGAAAGGCCAAAGGCGGGGACTATAACCATGAGTTCATGGTTTGACTTGATATTAGTTAGTAGTTGACTTTAAAATTTTCCATAGAATTATAATGTTTAACTTAGGAAATTTTTATTTATATATTTTTAAAAATATATATATTTATTTACAATAGTCAGTTAGTTTATAAGTTTGAAGTGTTATTCTTGTAGCGTCTTCAATGTACTTCAATTAATGTTTACTTCACTTCTTTCCATATTTTATTTTGAAAAAATAAGTAAGTTGATTTTTTTGTCAGTGGTGCATGTTTTGTGGAATCACGTGATTTGAGGACTGCGAATACTTGGTCTGACACCCTCATCTGCTCAGATACGGATTCATTGAATGCCTACAATACTTCATTTTAGTTTCTCGTCGTTGTATTTCTTTGCATTGATGTCAAATTGTACTTCGAAGTAATCTTTTATATATTTTAAATTCTTTGCATTGATGTCAAGAAGTAGCAGTGTAAATATTTAATGAATTTATTTTTTGATTTTTAAATTTTTATTTTTATTTTTTAAAAATTATTATTTTTTAAATCAAAATGTATCAAAAGATAGCAATGTAAATATTTAATGAATTTATTTTTTGATTTTACGATTTGCGTATTTTATTTTAAAAAATGAAAAATAAATTTTAAATCAAAATGTATAAATAGATTGATTATAATACTAGTTTAATTTAATAATAATAATTTTATTAATTAAGAAATTATAGTATTAATATAAATTATAACTCAATTAAATAAAAAAAATTGTGCTAATTAATTCATATATTCATATTGTTAATTTAATTTAAAAACAATAATTTTAGTAATTAAAATTATAATATCAAAAATTATAACTAAATTTTATATTAATAGCATAAAAAGTTTTGTGATCCAACATTGGCGATCATGGGCAATGAGTCCCGCCCCAATCTCTTGTAGCCCATAATAAAGTCTCCTTTCTTGATTTAATATTAAAGTTTAAAAATGACCGGGCTTGGGAATGGCGTGGATACTTCATAGGATATTTAATTTTAATGTAAAGGAATTAGAGTATTTTTTGTTGTTTAGCATTAAAGATTTATTGTTTTGATTAAAATTTATTTTTTATAAAATGAAATAAATTAGAAAGATGAATGGGTTCCTCATTTATTGATAGATATATAATAGTTTTGAAAATATATATAAAAAACTTAATATTATCTTTGGAACATAAAAATACCTATTATTAATATAAAAAATAAAATAATATAAAGTTACTTTTTTTTTTTAAATAGTACAATTAATTTAAGTTATTCATCACATAATTTTTTTTTTTAATTTTTTAAATAATACAATTAATTTAGAGTTATTCACATCACATAATTTTTAATTAATAGAAAGTTATTCTATTTTTTTTTTTAATTAGTTTATAAAGTTGTTTTACTTTTAAATAATAAAAATATTTTATACTTTTAATATAGAAGGTTTTTAATTTTTTAAATTAGTTCATAAAGTTATTTTAATTTTTTTAAAATAGTAGAACTAATTCCCATCACACAAATTTATATTTTTTATTCAGATTATATTATCTTTCAAATATAGAGATATCTTATTATTTTATTTTAAATAAAATTTTAAATAAATAGATTTAAGAATTTTAATAAAAGAAATTCAGCTTTAACAACCCTCAATTATTCATTGAAAAATATTTATTACTTTTTGCATTTAGTTATAATGCAAGTTTCATTGTTTAACATGTATTTCCTAACTAATTCGGTTATGGTGCATTTTATTCCGATAGTGGTTTGAAAAGAACCTTTTTTTTATTGAAAATTTTGTAATGGTCGAATATTTGCTTTAATTGTCTTATTGTAATCGGACGTCTAAATCTATCCCTCATAAAATGTCTAAATTACTATTTCTCTATTGTCATGGTACCGACAAAATAATTTAGTTAATACGTAACCTACCGAGGATTGATTTGTCAATGTTTAATGGATGGAGAATAACCTTCTCATTGAAATCAAAAAGAGGTTCCCTTGGTAGGAATCGACACCTAACTCGCAATCATTCTAATCATATTATCATGGAATGTGATGTTCCAGCCTGGACACAATTAAGTCAGATGATTAAATTGGTGTCGCCACAGGTAGCATTCGAATCTACCATAACAAACAATTGTTAACAATAACCTTTATTTGATAGTCTTTCATTTTTCGTAAATCGCTTAATGAACCTTCATCCTACTAATTAAACCATTCATTTATGTTCAACGTAGAATATCGCTCTTAAAATTAAAGTTATCAATTACCATGTTTAAATTCTCCATAGTCGATAATATAGAGTAATTTAGATTTAATCAAAAAGAGGTTCCCTTGGTAGGAATCGACACCTAACTCGCAATCATTCTAATCATATTATCATGGAATGTGATGTTCCAGCCTGGACACAATTAAGTCAGATGATTAAATTGGTGTCGCCACAGGTAGCATTCGAATCTACCATAACAAACAATTGTTAACAATAACCTTTATTTGATAGTCTTTCATTTTTCGTAAATCGCTTAATGAACCTTCATCCTACTAATTAAACCATTCATTTATGTTCAACGTAGAATATCGCTCTTAAAATTAAAGTTATCAATTACCATGTTTAAATTCTCCATAGTCGATAATATAGAGTAATTTAGATTTTATTCTCTCCAAAATATATCTCTAGCTTAGTTAAGAGAAATTGTATATGAGTACTATTGTAGTTATAATTTACTTTCATCATATTTTTGCATTTCTCTTTGGATTATGATTCAAGAACACTACACCTTTCTTTTATGATGTATAATTAAATGGTCGAATAGTTTAAAAATGTTAAAAAAGAAAAAAAAAAGAAATTTTATAGTTATGATCATTGTAATAAATTAAAGACTTTATGTCAATTGGGTTACACATATTGAGAATTATAATATCAAATATTGATTGAGAGTTAGCAACCTGCTAAGCATCTCGAAAAGTACCCTTAAAAACTCTAGGAAGTGGAAGTAGTTAAAAAAAATATACATATGTCATTAAATATTCTTGCATGGTATATGTGTTATCTTTAGAAGTTAGTCTATGATGGGATGTCACTTCTAAAGTTAGATGATTGAAAAACTAATCCTAAGAGGATCCTTGTGTTAGAGTCCTATATTTTATAGTATCAGATGGTGATTGAATATTTCTCCTTCAGTGATTTTGTATTGTAAATAATATTTCATTCTACAAATGATTTTCAAAAGAAAAAGATAAAGAATAATGAAAACAAAAAGAGGGTATATAAAAAAAGAAAATAAAAGAAAAAGGAAAAAACAAAATAAAATAAAAATAGAAAAAAGAGAAAAACAAGAAAACCCCATAAAAAGAAAAATAAGTTTGAATCATACACTCTAATCATGGTCAAACATTTTAAATTGTTGTTGTTAGGTTAGAGAATAAATTTGGCCAAACTGTTTAATCTTGGCTAAAGTAGTTAGGTAGAGGAATAAATTAATCCAACAGTTTAAGTTGGATTAATGAGTTAGATGCATAGGTTAGAAGATAGGTTAAATGAATTTTCCTTTAAGAGAAAATTGAAAAGGGTCTTGTAGTGCATAAGTTTCGCGCAGATCCTCCTCTACGGCACCATCCTGTACCCGATC